>JAJLTP010000071.1:0-98044 GCA_030568275.1 Lipomyces orientalis | reverse complement strand
CAATTGAATATGCTGATTACAAATGACGCAGAAGCCGAGCACCCGAGGTGTGAGAGCGACACCGCCAAGGCCTTCCAGGCCATTCTTCTGAATATAACTACACGACCGCGGCTATGGCCGAACCCCGAACGTAAATTTCAAGTAGTCATGAATGCAAGAGCTCGCACAGTATCGAACAATCTGTCCAATATCGACCGACGAAATAGTTTGGTTCCGGTACCTGCGAGGCCATTTAGGAAATTCAAATATCGTGTTAATGAATCTTGCAAAAATTTAGAAAAGATTAAGTATATCATGTTAATGAATTTTGCAAAATTTTTAAAGGCGGATGGCGGATTTGGCGGATATCCGCCAAATATCTGGCGGATCCGTATCCGCCATACTGTCAAAAGGCGGATAAAAAGGCGGATACATATCTCCCAATTTCAAAAAGGCGGATGGCGGATGCGGATATGGAAAAATTTGGCGGATATCCGCATCCGCCACAGCCCTGCCAAATATTGTAGGGGTTGGCGTAGTGAGTGAAGACACTTCCTTATTATACCCAAAACAGATACAGCTACCTTATTTGAGCCCTGTGCAGCCGCTGTGGTGTAGAATGAGTGTCCCGATTGTGAATTATCTGGCTTGCTCTCGTTGGTGGTCACAAACAACATTTCGAGGAACGAAGCGGCAGTTATCGATGTCTCAATCTGTCGCGACCCGTCACAATCCTCAGAGGTTAATGAAAGATAGGAGAGTGATGTTTGTCGGTTTGCCGCGGTCATTGCAGAGCCGTGTAATAATTTTCGCCCCTTTGTCTGTCTTTCTCCATATCCCAAGCAGACTCTTCCTGATTTCGTGCAATGCCGGCACAAGGGGTGTGTAAGGTCACATTGAATCTTTCTTAGCTTGCAGGTCGTGCAGCCATTGCTCGCATGGCCAGGATTAACCATTGTTAGGAATCGATTTTAAGAAATTCCTGTATTTTTCGCCATCGGAGAATGATGGTGGCGTCGCCGGCGGGCCCGGCCCCGCGTTCGGTCGTGCATTGCGCTAAAAATCTCGCAAGGGCGGAGCTATTCCTCATCCGAGCGGAAGACGGAAACATGCGACCTTTTATCTTGTCTTACGCTAGAATTTTCGCAAAACGAGCTTATTTGGGTAAAAAGAAGCAGCTAGATGCAGCATTCTTTAGAGAGATGTCATATACCATGACCAATGAAGCTCCAGGAGGAAATAGATTGTAAACAGGTACCTGGCTGGACGAAGACGTGACACCTTGATTCCCAAGCCTATATAAGGAGCCAACCAGTCTGCCGTTGGCCGCTCATTCCAATTTCTCAACGATTTGCCAAGAATCTTTCTGGCTTAACATAGTTCCCGCGGAATACCGTTCTTAAATTTTAAATATCTTCATTCTCCTGCTCAGTCCAGAATGCCTATCCAACCGATTAAGCTTTGGGGTCACTGGGGCGGCCCTAACCCATGGTACGTGCTCTCAAAAGCTCTTTTTGGAAGAAAAAGTATTAACATCTGGTGAAGGAAAGTCTGCATGCTGCTCGAAGAACTCAAGCTTCCTTATGACCTCCATCTGGTCGAGTTCTCCGAAGTTAAGCAACCCCATTACCTAGAGCTCAACCCCAACGGACGCTTGCCCACTATCGAGGATCCAAACACTGGTCTTACCCTCTGGGAGGTAAGATAATTATCGCCGTAGTTACTTCACTCAGGTCCATGGGTAACAAGAGTTTCGTTCATAGAGTGGCGCGATCATTCTCTATCTGGTTGAGCAGTACGATAAAAAGGCCATCCTTTCGTATGTACAAAGTCCCGAAAAATATTTGTGCCAGCAGTGGTTAGCCTTCCAAGTCTCCGGTAAGTAGCGGTCCATCTTGAGCAATATGCAACTGAGACTTAAACTATCACATAGGCCAAGGCCCCTACTTTGGCCAGGCAACCTGGTTTGCTCGCTTCCATCCTGAGAAACTCCCCTCTGCCACAGAGCGGTATGTCGATGAGATCCTACGAGTATTCGGGGTCCTCGAGGAAGGTTTGGCACGGAATGGCACGGGTTGGCTCGTAGGCGACAAGTGCACATACGCCGATCTGTCTTTCGTCACTTGGGCCACCATCGGTGAAGGTCTGCTCCATGAATTGAACCGAGCAGATAGATTGGAAGAAATGTATCCCACATATACGGCTTGGCTCAAATCATTGAAAGGGAGAGAGAAGGTTGCCAAGTGCCTGGATCTTATTGCAGAAGGCAGGGCCGCGCACGGCCTAAGATGACAGATAATGGTGATAGAGAATTAGAGTAGCGCAGGCGATTGTGATAGAGAGGTAGAGTAGAAATACTAGGAATAAGACTTTTCATCGAAATTATATATCCTGCAAATCGAGATCACGCTGTTTGGCCTTTTTTTTCTGGCGACCCTTGACATTGACTCACAGGCGTAGGTGATGTTAGATTTCATTACTTTGCCGTTGAAATAGTCCCACATAAGTGACCGGATGCTTTATGGTCGTCTCTACTTGTCGCGTGGCGGATTGCCGCCAAGAGCAACAGATTTCTACCTCCATGCACTCAAGAGGAGAGTGGCTAGTATCTCATCTCGAGGCCATTGCACTGTCCGGAACGTTTCGATAAAACAGGTATTGACCTAGTTGCCCCACGAATAGGAACTAAGATGACCACTGTAGTGGAAATGCCATTATCACCAGGAAATAATCTCATTATCCAATAAATCCATGTCTTCTTTCTCTAGTAAAATTCCAAGCGCATATTTTATTCGAGATGCCGCCGACCTGCAGTATTCGATTGTTCCCAGAGTAGGCCGGCATTGTGTTTTCGGGATCCGCCTTCAGCCCAGGGGCTTTGTTGTTCCTGCGAAGACGGTAACTACCTCACGGAGCCGAGCGATAGCTTCATCATCATATCCGCTACCGAAAATGACCGCCTTTGGAAGCAGAGAGTAATTCTTTGAACAGACTGCCTTCATAGTTCGCTGGTGTGGAACCAGATAGGATAGCGGGAAGGCTGCGCAGACCGTCCTCGACGCTCATGATGAATGTATCACTAATTATCCGGTGAGATACAAAAGAGACCAAGTTTTGAATCTGCAATCTAGAGTGTAAAGTACCTTCCTATTCAGGTTCCAGCTCTTGGATAACAGCAGAGCCAACTTTTTCAAGCCGACCGCAGAGTACAACTGAAACAGGTAATAGCATGCCCAAACAAGAATACTCCAAGCTGGGCAAAATGACTATGCAGGGCCTATGTGTCTGGCGTGCGGGGTTTATACTCGTCGGAAAGAAGTGACGAATGATGATTTCTGATCGGAATTGCGGTCGGCAGCTTTTTGACAAACTTCAGAACCTTGCTCGAGAGCCTTGGGCAGAGCTATTTTGACTTCTAAGCAGACCGAGGAATTTTACTTTCTGCAATTTGATGCCACCATTCGGTCGAATAAACGTGGATACCATATTACTCAGTAATGTTGGTGTCCACGTTACGTCACTGTGAGAAGCCGACCGTGTAAACCCGAATACCGACGGCGGCCACCGAGAGTCCGAGCGAGAATTGCAGCGTAACAAACAGCGTTAAATATTGACTGATGTGGGAACATGTGCCTTCTCACAAATAGTCAAACGTCGTTGGACTGAGCCCAGTCGTCAAGATGAAAGCCTTTTCGTCCCAGGAATTACGTAGAATCTGCCACGGACTCTTTTTCGGAGCAAGGAGGACAGGACGCGTCAGGTAAAAGCGGTTCCGTCTACCGTTTGCTGCTCCTAACTCTCCGAGAATAATTGCAAGCACAACCGCATCGTCAATCACGTCGTCCTCCTCTTCGCGGCATCTTCGGAGTTTTCGGAGTCTTTGGACAGGCATTTCTTAAGGGAGGGTGAAGCAACAAATCAGAGAAATAAAAAGAGAGGCGCGAATGAACAGAATATCACGTGAGTGTTGCAGTTTGGTGTGCGAGTGTGCGAGTCTGGTGAGGAGTGGGCAGGCCTTGCTAGATTTGCGAGCCTGGTCTGCCATTCCAAAAATCTCGTCATTGCGTAAGCTCAATTTTTTGCGAATCTTGGTCGCGCCAAAATGTCTGCAAGAAGTCACCCAATATATGAAAGCACACACAATGTGAGGGCGTCATTGTGTCGCGTTTCGATCCATTGTCAAATGAAGTTATGCAACTTGTGCAGTGGATCGCATGTATGATAGTCGCTCGTTTGTTGCTTTGCTTGTCGTTCTTCTTCTTTCTTTACGTGCGTTATTTTGTTTTAAGTGTTAATACATTCTTTTGTCCAATCTGACACTTGCCGTCTAGGCGGTTAAAGCAGTACCAGACATGGTCCCTGCCGGCGCCAATCGCGGCCGCGTCGATCTCTAATTTTGCCTGCAACTTCCCAAGGAATTGAGGGAACAGAGGTAAGTCCTCGGCTGTGAATTTATCCGGGTCAGGGAGCTTGGGGCCAGGGCACTTGGCGTCCGCTCTGTCGGCCTGAGCCGGGGACCCTGACTTTGATTTAAACTTTGCCCCTGAGCAAAGTTTAAAGCTGGCCATGTGGTCCAGACGTCGCCCTTGCTGTTGGATGAGTTGCAGCATTTGCTGCTGTGTGTTAACCGTGTCTTGCTGTACGTGTAAGAAACTCTGTAGCCAAGGGGGCAGGTTATCGTTTGTTGAAATGTTCGCGGGGTCAGACATGTCTTCGTTGTCCGATGCGCTGTCGGACGTGGGTGTGCGGTAGTTCACCATGTAGGTGCCAATGTCCGTTTTGTCAAAACAAATTGTGAGAGGGTGAATTAGTTCTAATGTAGAACGCGTGAAACTTTTATTTCACAAAATAGAAATTACAAAAGAACTCGTTAAAAAAGAAGACAGAGAAAGAAAGGAGAAATGAGAGCGATGTGTTTATGGCACAAGTGACTAAGAGTTGAGTGCACAAGGCTCAAGTATGAAGTCTTATGATTCAAGGCGGAATCATTGTTCAACTTCCTTGTCTCCGAGGGGATTTGAGCAGTCTTTAAATATACAGGATTTTCTAAAATAACCTTTTCTAATTGTTAGCGACTTAGTCGCGGTCGAGCGGAGCTATGTGTAAGAACTCGGAGGACGTTCGAGTTCGGCACTAACGATCTTATGAGGTTGAAACCAAAGGTCAGATATTTTAGAATATATTATTCGAATATTACAACGAGGCTATCGCGCCAGCTTATATGGACGTCGGAGCCGGAGCGCCGAGCGTCCATAATTCACCAAAAATAGAAACATTATAAATCAACAACGTCAAAATTAGAAACATTATAAATCAACGACGTCCGAAATAGAAACAAAATCAAAAATTCCGAAATAGAAACAAAATCAAAAATAGAAACGTCCGTGTGGCGCAGCCAGGGACCTGGACGCCACCGTACTCAGGGTCGGCCCGAGCCGCGCCGTGATCCTGACACTATGACGAAGCTATGAAGTAATCCAGCTTCATCAGGACTTATGAGGTCACCTTGACGTGTCTTGATGGGTCTGCACATGTTGATGCCTGATGTAATGGTTGGCCATTTGGAGAGTCTTTGAAGTAGCGAGTTGTAGACTTGAGCTGTAGCGTGGAGTGTTCTGCTTAGATGTAACGTGCCGTCGGCAAATAATAGTTGCGTTCAGCAGTAAAGAGATTCAAGTGGAATCACAGTGGAGAACAGAGTATAGGTTAATGGGAGAGTGTTTTTCAACTAAAGCCTACCTCCTCAGAGGGAGCCCCTAGAAGGCGGATATTTTATACCCGCTTCTCTCGTTGTTCCTCTATTTTCGGTTGATGATTTCTAACAGAGAAACAAGAGAAGATAAATAAAACTAAGGGCCGGTGGCCCGGACGACTGCAGTCCGCGAAGGCGCAGCCAAAGTCGCTTACGGGCGTAGCCCGCGACACGCAAAGTGAGATCCGACTGGTTTGCAGCTTGATGCAACTGACCACGACGAATATCCTGTCAAGCAGATATGCATTGCAGTTATCATTCACCGAAGTCGGAAGCGCAACACCGCAGATCTGCGACCCAAACACGGTTTGCCACACTATTCCCCGCGTTCTGACCTTCACAGTTCGATTGTCGTTCCGAGTATCATGATGATTTTTGGCATTGCCAGGTTTGATTATGCCTTGGATCTATTGTAGGTGGAGGAGTCTTCAAAAGGTGTGGTAAACCATGGATGCTTGAGAATCTCTTCGATTGCTAGACGCTCCCCAGGATTGTACATTAACACTTTGAGCAAGAGATCCCCGAAAATTTCAACCTCTCTCTCTGTGAGTCTCGTTCCCGGGGGCTCAAAGATAGACTCCATCTGAGGATCAGCACGATCATTTTTCTTCGTGACGTCCATCTTCACTGCAACTTCACCTGTGATGACCTTCTCTTTGGCCCCTATATCCCGGATCTGTTCCATTAGCGGATGCTCTGTAGAAACATTACCAGTCGGCTGTCTTCTTTTGGATTTTCCATACTCATCGAAGTCAACATGGCGCTTGTCCCATGAGCTCCACCACGGCTCTGGGAGTTTGCCTAGAGTTCGTACTATCTGCCGAATCACCTCAAAAGAGCCACCAAGAAAGGATTCAAACAGTTGGCGTCCCGCACGAATCTCAAAAATCGTGCACCCTAAAGCCCAGATATCCGACCAGACACTCGCTTGGCCCTCGAAATAGACCTCTGGTGCGCAGTACGACATTGTCATGGCTATATCCTCCGGTGGCGGTGACTGTAACATGAAAGAGTGACTGAAATCGATCAGTACGATTTTATCAGTAAACCATATAGATTCAAGGTTTGAGAGATTCGCCGTCTCAACCACATATTCTGGTGCAGACGCCATGTTGTTGAGTTCTCCTGAAAAAAGTCGGACTTTGTCAGTCACAGGGGAACCGAGTAATTCATAAACCTCTCGATCCGCCCATGATTCGACATGCGCAAGCTGGATCAGGACATTAGAATTACTAACATCTAATCGTTGAATCAGCACAAAGTCAAGGATCATGCCGAATGTATAAAAATACCTCCGTGTGCGACTCCTCGAGAGTGCAGATACTCGACAGCTAGCGTCACCTGCCTCGCGAATTTGCGTGCCAATGCTCCACGCAGCCTGCGGCGTGCAGCTGATCGATCCGGATTGTGATACATACAGATCTGGGAAAGGTCAGGACCGCCAAGTGGAGATACCAGACAGGTATGGCAGCCGTTGGGCCCTTCAATTGTAAAATGGTCGAGAAGGGACAAAGTGTGATCACATCCAGGGTGGCCTTTTGCATTTTGCTTGAGATGCTGGAGAATCCTCAGTTCATTGCATGAGTTCGAATCCTCTGCAGTGATTATTTTAAGAGAGACAAGTCGATCACGCTGCTTATCTCGAGCTAACCAGACAGTCGAGAACCCTCCGAACCCGAGTTTGTGAAGTATTCGATATCTTCCACTGCAAAACACATCTCCGATAGAAACAGGATGGAAACCGCCTTGTCTATAATTCTCTAGTTGCTCAATATTGTCCAGACGGGAGGGCCGAAATCGCCAAGCGGATGATGTTGCCATCATGATAAAGCTCGGCCTTTCGTAACCTAATGAACACGGAAACTAAAACGTCAAAAGGAAATCGTGCTCATAAATGTATGGAGTCTAGTAAGCACTGACTGCTTCTGTACCCAGTAAGAGAGTAGACAGGTGGGAAACCAGTCCCAGCACGCGCGCTATTTGGGCCAACTCATCACCGGGGCACGTCGTCTACACAGCTAATTCTGTTGGCAAAAAGAGGTAAGGGTTACAATATGCGACTTTCCGATTCATTACTGCCCTGCTCGTTAGTATTTGATTTTGTCATTTACAAGTTGCATTATGCGCTTACCGTCTTATTTCTGAATTACAGACAGTAAGAGATTCCAGGACGCGACCTAAACAGGGCAAATGTATCCTCTGAACTAGCAATCGCAACCATGATCTCTACCCTTCCTGGAGAGATTGCCGGCGGAGACAGATCAGTGATTTATTCGTGTATAAGGCCATCACTGTTTGTGCAGAGCTTGTCGGCTGTAACAATGAAAACCTCTAACTGGCACTAGGATTATCTTGAACGGTACTCCGAGTTGATATGATATCTATTGCGGCGCAAGTAGCTCCCCTGATTATCGGCCAACCCAAGATAGATCTTGATTCTTCTCTGCCACCGCCTCATTCGAGATTCGTCGACAATAAAGTTAGGCGATATTATCGCCCATAATTTGGCCTAATTGACCCACTCAATTAGGCTCTGAAGACTTCATTTGATCCTAAGATTCAATGAGTAGTTACCGTATTCAGAGTAAGGCTTGATCTACTCGTTTGAATCAGCTCCCGCTCAGTGGATCACTTCACCGAGCGCTCTGAGCACGTTGAATATTCCGACTGATACATCAATTTATATGGTATACAGATAGATATATGTTGGGATTCCACAATGTATTAACTGAGTCAGTGGCTCAATTAGGGCTGTAAGCGGATGGCGGATATGGCGGATTGCCCTATGGAAATGAATCTAGCCCAAGTAATTTAAATTGATGTACCCAGTCGATTTTCTGTACTGGGTATGCTGACTGGCCCTTTATTAGACAAAAACGACAAGGTCTCTTTCCGGTATGGCCCTTCATGCACGTTAGTTTTGCTATAGCTGGCTGGTCCCCAGTAACCAGGCACAAATGAATTTTCACAATCACGTAAAGGCTTTTAGCAGCATTGCACACGATCATACCAGTCTCGGACAGTTCCTTGAGTTCCTCTAAAAGTGGACCAAGAAATGAGAAGATATCGCGTGGCAGGCTCCGGAATAGCACCAAATAAAAGAAGATCCAGGCAGAAGAGCACAAGTAAACGAGTTAAATTGGACAACTGTGGATCAATGGCAAGGACGTCAACATGGTCATATTGATTTGCTTTGAAGAGTCTCCCATTGCTGAAACCGTCGAAACGAACAGCACACTAGGCTACTATGGCCCACTGGGGGAGGGGGGGGGACTGAACAAAGCCTTCGTTGAAGTCTGGCGACAAGATTCGCACGATACATATGTGAGTGATGTCATACGATTGAGCCGGTAGAGAATAAGTCTGCTCACGTACATTTAGGAACTAATTCAAGATGGATTCGCACTTGCCCATGATGATCTCCCTGTCACCCTTAAAATAAGCGATTTCTATCCGCACGATGCATGGCCAGCTGCCAACGTCGAGGATGACATTATCCCTTTTGACAGTCGTACCTTTCTCAACTCGGTAATGACTCGCATGAGATTAGTTGCGCAAGACAGGCTCGAGCTATACTTGCACGAGAAATCGTCGTTACATTGAGAGGGGTTTATCCAACTGCAAGTATAGATTTCTACCTTCAGAGGAGAAGTCTTAAGAGTGCCATGCAAGCCAATAATTTGAGCCGCTCTTCTTTTACACGCATCCAAAGACGAGTTATTATGATTTCGTTGCAAGGCTTTGTTGATAACGTCGCCTACCCCGCTTGCATGAAGCACCCTGCCGCTTGCTAAATGAATGTTGAACGGGTCCCTACGTTTCTTTATCCATCGCTCGTCGTGCGTATCGTAAATTATCCCCTGTTCTTATTGAGTTGACAAAAACAGACGAACGTGCGAGTAGCATCCTCCAATTCTCGCTGATTTTGGCGTCGACCGTCACTAAATCCCCCTATCGTCATAAAGATACTATTTTGAAATTGCACGCCCTGATCTCATCGGCACTCCTCGCATCCCTCAGTGAGCCATGGGCATACAAAATATGCCCTCGCCTCAGCCAAATCCTAATCGGACGGAGGTTCTCCAGGCTGTGGCGGGCTCAACTGTCAGGAAAGTCGAGCCGATGTGCATCGTGCGGCACGTGGAATCCACGAGCAACTCCGCGTTCTGGTGTGGATACCCTCTCGTTGTGGGCGTTTGCTTCGGCATGTGCTTGGCCTTCTTGTCCTTTGCGAGCTAACGTCGACGAATGCTTCTAACACGGTCTCTCAACAAGCCAAACCCAGCAAGTTTGGAAAGACCTCGAATGTTTAAATGAATGAACAAATCGTCAGTATTAGCACCGTTGCATCACCAAATTATTCGCACTAAGTAATCTCCGGAAAGATAATAGTCGGTTGTCTCGACGATATGGTGAAAATGACCCGTAATGCGAAGGCACAGCCGTAATTATCGTAGTGTTTGATATAAGACCTGTCGCCCGCACGTGCCAACTTGCTTCACTATGCAAAAGATACCCCATTCAACCTTGAGAAAAGCTCAGCCTCCATCCTTTTGGCTGGTTCTGGCCCACTGAGGATCTCGCCCATCATGTCAGTCCCAGGTGGGAAGTCCATCTCAAAACTCGGTTCTCCAGCTCCTCTCATATTGGCCAACACTGATTGACGAAAGTGCCACCGTAAGAGTTCATCGCTTGCGCCGGCTTCACTGTTGTGATCTCGACATATCGGGTCAAGTACCTTACCGTCTATCCCGAAAGTATCCCCATCGAAACTGGTTATCTTATAGCCATCATCTGGGTTTACAGAGAAATCAAAACCATCAAAACACTGATGGATATGGGACAACATAAGCAGCCCATTTTGACACGAGTTAATCCCCGGGTCATGGTCTCCCATCCTATTCGTGATCCACCGAGAGAATCCGTTCTGCACGAAATACTCTTCGCCGGAGATTGGAAAGATATGGGCGGTCTCAAACCCCCTCCAATTATCCACCTGCGCTCGAAGGTTGACAGTGCCAGTTATCACACACTTCCCATCTCTCTCACGGACCCGAGCTTGGAAAATATCATCTCTTCCGGTGATTGTTCTTGAAAGTATTCGGGTAACGCACGGCGCGTCCGTGATGGATATTGTGTCTATTGTAAACCTCAGTAGCTGGTATATCCAAGGACTTATAATGAGACATATTACCTCCGGGAGAATAAGGTCTTATGTCATAATGACCTGGCTTGAGAGGATGGTCGGTTGGCATCAGGTCGATTCCTGTGCTTCGCAATGTGACTCTATATCGACCAGACGCAACAATGAGGATGCCAAGCATAGAGAGAAAGCTTTTCTCCGTTACCGATGGACTCAATATCATTCCACCGAGCGGCTTGTCAGGTTCTGAAAAGAGGTAAAAGTGGACATCTCGACCTATAGCTCTGGTACCAGCCATGAATGAACTTTGAAAGTCCCGGGTTTTTATAATTCCATGTGAAGATAATATGACTAATCTCAACTACAAGGTGATATATAGAAGACGATGTGAATCGGGTCAGTTAGGCATCGGTGCCGTTAGCCTGTGTTGAATTCGGTTGCCGAATGTAATGGATAAAGGGTGGGGCTGAGATTTTGAGTTGCAAATGCCGTGCAAGCCAAACTTAGAGTGCTGATATGGACGAAACGTGATGAAGTTATAAGAAGATAGAGCACAAACGCGCAAACATTCGCCGATCTCTACTTTGCCTTCTAAAGCCCACAGGACTATTAAGCTTAATTTCTTATCGCATTAATTCTACTATCTCGTAAGTTATGTGGAAACGACATAGATCAGTGTGTTTGCTGCACTTTAATTGCTACAGCGTTACCGCCATCTTCGTCCATAAGTCCATATCATCCTTAGCCACTAACTTTTGGGGTAGATAGGATTAGCTGAGACTTGGGTCGGTAGTTAGCTCAAATAGTTAACATGAATTTGCTAACTGGGCTACCCTATCCTTGCAAACTAGAAAATCGAATCCGAAAATGTAGAATGTTTATTGACAGACTCATTGATATGGCCGGCATTTCCATGTTGCGCGCTGCTCATACTCAGGCACCGCATCAAGGTTTGTCACGCGCGCTTGCCGTTCGTCCCGGTCCATTTCACGGTTCTGGATTCGCACATATTCCTGCTGCAAACAGTTATGGCTCTTATTCGCACGCTTCTCTATTCCGGCTCCGCCATCGGTCTAGTTAGCTTCTGCATCTATCAATACACGTCGCCAGTCAGTCAAGATCGTCCGCGACCGCCCAGTCAGCGGCTCAGAAACCAGATCGACTCGTTCAATCCGAGCCAAAATCCGGTCGATGGCACCTATCTGTCGATGCAACTACCAAAATCAGCAACCACTTCGTCTGACGCCAGAGCCGTCATGCTGGCCATATTCAACAGCTGGGTCATGTCACCCGAGCGCAATGTCTTAAAGCTGTTCAACTCGGCCTACGAACCCGTCACCGTCAAAGTCGGCGAATCGTCCCTGGGCCTTTTCGAAACCGTCCATGCCGACGACAACGAGGTCATTCTGCACTGGAAAATGCGCAATAAATTAGAAGGGCTACACATTATCCGAGCAATTGATCACGGACAGGACGTGGCTTTCCAGTTCGACTCCGTGTTCTGGAGTCCTATGCGCAAAGACCCGCCGGCTGGCGCTCTGGGCACCTTCGGGCATACACTATATTCAAAGATGATGCTGCGAGCCGGCGTAGCTTCTGTTTTAGCTTAGATGTATCAGTATATATGCTCCACTCAACTTATATTGCCTATTCAATTTCAAAGATTCCTCAAAAAATAGCGCTTCACAAAAAGAAAAAATACTGCGCGGTCACTTCCACTGCAGCACACTCTTGCTATTCAAATCAATAGCCAATCCTGTGATGGTCAGGACATGCTGACTCAACTCCACCTGCGCTCCGGTGACGCGACGACCGTTGACATAAACTCTTCTCGGTGCGCTGGTCGACGAATATCCCAAGGCCTTGACCGTGTCCAGCTTCGGGGTAATGGGATATGAATTCCGGCTCAACCCGATCGCAAGCGTATTTCCTCGGAGGTCAAACTTAAGCTGGCTGTACTTGGCATCAACTGATTCGCCGTCATCTACATAGAGACTGCCAGTCGACAAGCCGTGTTTGTCCAAAGCCGCAATCAAAAAGTAGTTGTTGCGGACCGTCTCGTACGTGGTCTTTGCCGGATATTGTGCTGGCAGAATAACCCCGCCCTTTACATGCACATTAATATGCGTCAAATTTGCATCCAGCGTCTTGTAACCAGCAGAAGTCGACACGGTGCCGCCAGTGTACCAATCATACCAGATGCCCTCTGCGTAATTTAGCTTAACGTCATCTCATACCCGTCAGCACTAATATTCACATACCTGGGAAGTAGCCTGTCACGGTAGTCGCACCCGGGGTCAAGACCGGTGTAACCAATAGACCATTGCCCAAGGTGAACTGCGTATCAATTCCGTACGTCTTCGTATCTTTTGCATTGTCCCAAAACAGAGGTCTCAAGACAGCATTGCCAGTCTTGGACGCTTCCTGCATGAGGCCGTAAATATACGGCAGGAGAGTATACCGAATCTTGTACGCCTTCAGCGCCGATTCCGTGACCGTCTCCCATACAAAGAAAAACGTATCGTGGCTGTTTACGGCCCGATGATGACGCGAGAACGGATAAAACGCGCCGACCTGTGCCCACCGGTTACAGAGTTCTTCGCTGCTGTCACCGCCGAACCCGCAAATGTCAGACCCAACCATGGGAATGCCAAACAGCTGGTTAGACATGATCTGAGGAATAGACAGGTACAGGTCCTCCCACGTGGCCGCATTGTCGCCATTCCACTTCTGCGCGTAATGGCCCGTGCCAGGAAATGACGACCGCGTCAAGATAAACGTTCGCTTGCCAGGATTCAGACTCGACAACGCACTGCGCGTGTGGATAGCTTCGTAATGGCCGTACAGGTTGTGCACGTCATATTCTCTAGCGCCAGAGTAGTGAGTAACGTTCGTGGATATGGTTCGGTAATTGAGTCCTCTTATTTCCCAAGCACCGTCATTATTGATGTGATACGCAGGTTCATATCCGGGCGGTATCAAAAAGTTCGCTGCCTCGTTCATATCGATCCATAGGCCGTCGAACGCGTTGATGCCGTGGAATTCCGTAATCTACTGAATTAGAATGTTCTCCTTACACATCAAGCAGAGACTCACCTGCTTGGTCCACCAGTCATCTGATTGTGGATGAAACCAATCCGGGAACGCAGTAGTGCCTGGCCACACCGCTCCCAACTTCATATATTATTAGTACAATAATTAACAGCAAAGTCAATACCCGCGCACTCACAAACTCCGTGCCGTTGGGCCACTTGAGAAAGATGTCACTCGACGCGCCATCCTGATAAGGACTGTAATTGTCAACAGGCGAAATACCTGGATCCAAGATCGGTACATGATGCATATGCTCCTCGTGAAGGGTGGCAACGTAGTCGTTCCAGCCCGCGAAGCCGCTGCCCAGCGTGAAAGCTTTGTACGCATCCATATGGTCAATATCAGCCCACACTGTATCCACATACATTCCGACCTGCTTAAGCGACTCGATCGTAGCTTTGACGCCAGCTGTGGTAGTCCACGTTTGTCCCCATCTGCACTGGTGGAAACCAAGACTCCATAGAGGCACAAACGCCGGCCTTCCGATAAGCGATGTGTACTGATCCAGAGCAGCCGCGGGTGTAGGTCCCGTAAACACGTAAAAGTCTAGCACACCACCAATCACGCGGTATGTGATCTTACCCGACACAAGGGCAACGTCCATGCCATTCGAATTGCGCAGAAAAACTCCATGCACGTTTCCGTCCCGCAGCTCGAAATAGACGGGATGACTGCCATACGCGTTATTCAGTCGCTTGGTACCACGATCAAGGGCCCAGAACGTCTGCAGGGTCGTGTCCGGCGAGCGGCGGAAAGTGTCGGCCATATCTCCGAGTCCGTAAATATTAGCATTAGCAGGCAAGGCCGAAGATATTTCCAGATATTCCTCCTCAAAAATCAATGACGGAAGGCCAGATACGCCAGTGTCAAACAAAACCTCGCCTGACGGCCGAGACACTTTGAACGTGAACGGAGATCTCGTGTACGCGACAGTGTACGATTTTGTCCTTATGGTTCGCTCTGGAGATCCTTCGGGAACAACGCTTCCGGGGATCTGCCAGCGCTTGTTCGCAGTGTCGGCGATCTTGATGCGAACCATGTCTTTTGAGTGCGGAGCAATCGACACAGTCAAGTACTTCACGTCAGGCGAATACAGCGCGCATCCAGCGCCGTTTAGAGCCAGGTTAAGCTCGGTGACGCCGTTGACAACGGAAGTGTGGACGACATCGTAACCGTCGCAATTCGCGGTCGAGCGAGGAGCGCCGTTTGGCACCTCGTAGTACTGACCACCGTTGTCATCCGTATACGTCACGCCAGATTCAACTAGCTGTAGGTAAACATAGAATTTCGAGATGCCATATGGACTAATCGGGCCCTCAAAAGACCAATTTCCATACGTGTTTTCGGCATTCTGCATCTTCCAATGTGCAGTCATGGTAGTTCCTACCGGAATCAGCATCATTCTATGCATCCAGATCAATAGGCAATCTTGCCAGTCATGTTCCACACTCCATCGTGCGTGGCATAGTATACATACGCATTCATGTTGTTAGGAAAGCTTTTGATCTACACAGCAATATTAGCACAGTATGGCGATGCCAAGGTCAGTGCCACCTACCATGACGGATCCACGAAGATAATAATCGTCATAGCTGTACGTTACGTTCTGAATAGCTGACTCGCCATTGGAATATTGGCCGTGCGATTGGCCACAAAGACAACTGAGGAGGACAAAAATCAGCACCGACGTCTTCGAGGGTCCACCGCCAGTAGTCATGCTGGGAAAGAGCCACATTGTTACTAATTGGCGACTTCTCAGAAACTGTTGAGGGCCGGTACAAGACTGGCTACGGCCGCCTTTTTGTAGTCCGGCCTTGCTCTCGGTCGGTATGGTCTGATGATATTATCCGTAAGTGATAATCGAAATGGCGGGGCAAGCAAGGATTCTCGAAGCACGGCCGCTGCCGCATTTTCCAGCCGAACGACATACGCCAACTGGATTTGCCTTCGACAACCAGTTCGACCTATTGTGCCGGATAAATTCACAGCAGATGCTGCTAACTTGACTTGATCATAGTTGAACCAGTTCTGCCCATGGTCTTCAAGCTATCGGGGACCGAATCAACCATAACCAACGGCTCGGCGAATGACTAAAGGCTGCACGGAATTCGGATAAAGTGATGTTCCTGATATTCCTGGACGCAGCTGCAACACATCCCCCTCCATTTCGTGACAATTGTTATTGCAGATCTGCGCGGCATAGCGACAGCAGAACCACTCATTTTGCCTTGCCGCGGTGTGATGGTCATGTACTGTACTGCAAGCCAAGATGCGGGGTGCCTAATATGTTAGACGGCACGGCGTAGATTTCGGACAAACTGTGTTCTGGGTTAGGGTAGACAGGTAACTTGATTAAGCTTAACTCAATCAATGCAACTGTTTCCCGCTGCGGTTCAGACGTCACTTGACCCGCGATCCCACGTATGACAATCTTGCTTATTGACGGATGCAGCCAATGGTTACTGCGGCAAGCACAGATACCTACAGACGTCTACCAGGAGCTACTGCTATGGTGGACGGCTCACAGGTCGAGTAGCAGAATACAATGGACAACTCAGGGAACATATCTCGCCTGACCGCCACAGATACCCCGCAACACGGTAGCCAGAGAAATTGAACAAATGGCGCAAAAGGCGGAGTATGGTGTGAACGCCCACTAATTTCTTGGCCTGTCCGTGATAGAGCGGCAGCTGCCGCCCATTGTTCAGGGAGTGCTCTACAGCATTTCCGCCTAAAATCGAAGTAGTCAGCGATTATGCAGAGATGACGTGGATAAATTCTACCCGATCCCGAGTTATTATTCTCCAAGAAGCAATCCATTGTGGGTCTTCCTCGAGGATACTCGCGGTGCTGATTCATTGGGGGGTTGCTTTGGAAGCGGCCTGGCTAGCGTCCTACAACGATCGCAGCGAGCCAAGCCTTGAATTTATCCGGTGCGCATGTTGGTACATTGTCTCAGAAACTGCAAAGAGGCGACTAAATATTTCGATCATTAACAAAAGTGAGGAAAACTCCAACTACAACAAAACGGAGAAGTACACCAACAAACTCGATGTGAGAGCCAGCAAGATCACAATACCCGGTCACTACCGTTAAATCGTCCCAGTCTACGTCCAATTGTGCCAAAAATGCACTTGCGCCTTCGTTTATTTATTTAACTTGAGGGTTGGAGTGTCGCATGGGAGGGTGTCTAACCTACTACTTTTCCCCCCTAATGGAAGTAGTCGCCCCTGAACCCATCTATATCGTGTCACTAGTTTAAAAACACTTTGTTCATTAACAATGTAGCCACTCCACAGCACGTCTGCGTTGTGGTACCTTCCAGATCCATCGTCACATCAAGTTCATGCAACTCTATATGGATCGTATGTATTTATTCGGTCAATTGTCTTGTTCTATGTGTGTTCTTGTTCTTTCTTTCTTTGCGTGTATTATTTTGTTATCAATACAATCGTTGGCCAAGATCTACAACGTCCAGCTGACACGCATCGTCTTACAGCCCAAAACCGTTAATGCGGTGTTCCTGTAAGTGTAGTGCTCTCACTCTGAGCTGCAATAAATGGTGCCTGTTGCTCCTTGACCAGATCGTAATACATTTTCGCAGCCGATTGCAGTGCGCCAAGAGTAATTTGAGCATATCCTTGCACTCGGTTCTTCTCTTGCGCCAACTTAACCACATCTGGAGATGCGTTCGAGGTCACATGTCGATCAGCTACAGCTTCCAATCGCATTTTGCTCTTCTCGACGAAAGTGACAAGCAGAGGTAAAGCTGACAGGGCGCGAGATGGCTCCGCGGACAACAGCGCTGACCAGAAGTGGCGAAGGAATTCTATCGCGGTAGTGTGAGATAATTTCATATCTCGCAGTGTCACTACATCGCCCGCTGGCGTATCCGCATCGTCACCGTTACGCCGATTATCTTCAGTACGTCGTCGCGAGTGAATCAGGTCCAGCACTTGTGACTGTGCGCGAGATAATGTAGATGAGGATGGAGCGGCCGACGACAGAAGTGTAGAAATCGATTCAGACGAGCTTGAAAGAGAGTCAATCATGGACTCTAACGTTTTAGACGCTCCTGAGTCATAGCCACCAGTCGCTGCTGCGTCAACATGCTTCCCAGCTGCTGAAGAATACAAAGAGTCAGGGCTCCGATGTAGATGCAGTCCAACATGAGAAACGGCTGTTACAGGCTCCAGGTCTTGAAGCATCAGTTCCCGCGCTTTGAGCTGCTCTTGGTCTTCGACTAACTGCTGTGCTTCTCTTCGCACGTGTTAGCTCATAGAGCAAAAATTAACTAGAGACGAGACGATGCAAACCCTTCTACGCTTTCGACCATCTTTTGGCTCAATTTATTAATAGTTCGTATCATGGAGAGCGTGTCCTTGTGCGTAGTTTGCCTCATTGTTATATCAGGTCGATTTCCGGCTCTCTGCATCTTGTGAGCATTGACCCTCTGATATTTCCATTTCATCACTCTCACCTGACTGTCATCCATCTCATTTGCTTTGACGTCGACAAATCTCATAACCTTCGCATTTTCACTCTTTACTTCACGTTGCTCAGCATCCACCTCAAAGTCCAGATATTTGTCCATGATGTTATCTGCATCATTCAAACCGATTTTTTCTCCCCGTAGCTTACGACATAACTTCGACAAGAAAAATCTTGACCAGAATGTTGTATCAACTAACGGAGGAACGTTCTCGTCGTATGCTCGTCGGACAATCGGGTATTGTAGGAATATATCTCTAATTTTGTCCGGGGATAATGAAACCTTCATTTCTTGCGACGTACCGCCAACGGCAGTTTCCGTCTGCGCTGTACTCAGAGGCTTAATCGTGGCAAGAACATTATATGGCCCACGAGTCTGGGAGAGAGCCAGTGAATGCACTCGCAATAAGGGAATCCGGGTTCTCCAAAATTCATCGGATGATAGTTGTTGTCCGACCACGGCGTCGCTGAACAGTTGCTCAAGATCACCATGCGATTTCAGAAGCTTCTGCTGGAGTGTCCAATCTGCAAGTAAATCTGCATCATTTAAGCCTTTTGTGAGTATTGCCCGCTTACTGGTCGGATCAGATCTGGAAGGAGTTCCCAGAGTCGTGGGAGCAGGTGTTACGCGAGCAGAAGGCGACTTAGCGGCTGACGAAGAAGAAGAAGATGCTGCATTTGCAGATGCAACTACCGCTTTCAACGCCTCCAAGTTCGCTCGCGTTGGTAACTCAAATGTATACAGCGTACCGCAAGTAGTTGCAATCCGTAATCGCGCTATTGCATTTGTCGCAAGGGATGCTTGGAGACCTGCTGAAACTAATTATTTCCATGACTCCAGTGACACGATCCATACCATTTCCAACTTAAAACATCCAATAGGAGGACACGTACCGGCTATATCATCAAGTCTAACAGCGACTGAGTCATTTACTTGGCAACTGCCATTGCCTTGATTGCCATCAATTCGGGCAGCTGATGGAATCCATTCGACAACGTTTCGCCATGGTGAGACTGTGATAGTACCTTTCTTTCCTGAAGACAATGCTGGCACAGAAAAAGGAGCCTGCATATGGGCTCTTTATCAGTCCGACTTGTCGAGGATTTATTTCGGAGAAGGGGTCGGATTGTGATTTGACCTAGCGGTCGATGTGAGGAGGCGCTGGCCCCGCTCTCATGAATTTACACGAGTGAGGCTGTAGACGTGTCCCACTCGACCCTGGGATTCAGGGCGTCCCTACCACGGACGAAAGTCCCAACGCCAACAAAAACTGCTATTTTAGAAATTCTAGTTGAGCACACCTCGTAGGCTCGAGCTTGCTTGTGGACTTGGGAATGACTATCACCACAAATACTCAGAACCGTTAGTAAGAGAATAATCTCTCAGTGACAAAGTCCGGTCTCACCGGTCTCATGATTATGTGCTTTTGGACATGAGACTGCATTTCTTTTTGACTGCGGTCAGAAAGAGTCTGACGTTTGATCAATGTTACCTGATACATTGCATCGCAACATCACCTGCTGCTGAAGTAATTGAAAATCATTACTAGTTAAAGATCAGCAGTTACAGACATGAATTGTCAAATGGTCAATCATCAACGACGTTCAGGCTGGGGTCACAGAAAGGCTATTTTCTAGAGAGTGCATGTATATTTAAAGGAGAAACAATGTTTTGGGACACATGAAATGAAAGCAAGAGCACTCAGGAGAAAATAAACAAATGTGGGATTTAGGTGCGCAAATAATAACAACTTTAAAATAATAAAAGAAGGGCAGCAAGCGCCGGCCGGGGTCCTTCGCCGCGCCAAATTAGCAAAACGAAGATGGTGTGCTCAAGTAAATGTAAATGCTTGCCGTGGCAAATGAAACATTCGAGAATTGGGACAGGCTCAAAGAAAGCTGAACTTGCAATGATGGTGAACGAGAGTGCAGCATTAATTTTTGGGCAGAGGCTGTTAATATGGCAGTGTATATTCGAATCAGATTACCCTGGAATGGCTGGTTTAGTCTACTTGAATGTCCATATATGATTCTAATCCACCAAGTCTACCATGTCAGTATCTAGCTACTCCACCAACAAGCAATCAATCATCCCACACAAAACCGTTCAAGCGGCACAAAGAAGTACATACAAAGAACTACCTTTGCTAGCCAGATGCGACGAACGTACGGAGAATGAGTCAAGAAGAAGAGGTGTTAGCGCCAGATGCGTCAAGCATCTGACAGCACAGCCATCTCGCATACAGAGTATTTAAGCGTGGTGGAGTCTATCCATGTCACGAGAGCAATTCATCCACTCCTCGGAATTTCCGTGTACGCCATCGCAGGATTCATACAAACCTTTCAGGTGACTGTCACTATCAATCGCGAACTATTGCTAGCGCGTCGTCAGAAATCCACTACAGGCCAACGGAATTATCGTTAGCATAACTATGTGAATCTACAGAAGAAATTCTCGTGAAGAACGATTAGAAATCCTCCGCCAACTGCCATTATGTTTGTTCCGACCCCGAAACTTTCGCGCATGTGTCACGCAGGGACCAGACCACTCGCTGAAAATAACCAGCAATATTCAGGCTTAGGGTTCATTTCAGAGCCTGGCGTGAAGCTAATAATGTACTCGAATGAACGCGCCGCACATGCAATTTCTCTGTTGTGCCGGCCACGTGCAGCGGATTACTGGCAATCGTGTGCCCGGCGCACCAAGCATTCGAATTAGGCCGTTGCCAAGTAGCAAAACCTTGGCAGGGCCGTCAGGCCACGGCACGTTAAGTTTATTACTGTCAAACACAACACAATTCCGAAGGGAGTTAACACACACGGTCCGACAGAAGCCGGCCCGGCCGAGGGGTGTGCTTACAATGCCCCCGAACCAATAACCGCGCTCATCTGAGCCCACGTCCGGTCTTGTACCAATGATGAGAAGTCCTAGGGTGTCAGGCAAGAACGTTCAATTTTCCTGCGCCATATTACCTTCCACCCGGCAAGTATAAAGGCTCCACCTGTTCGTATCAGGTTCTGTCGTGCCAAGCTTGCTGTCGTGCCAAGTAGTTACTCTTGGCGGCGAACGTTAAGCTTTGAAGTTTGCTCTGTTGATTTTCCGACAAAATGGATAACGGCGCTGTTCATCACCATGGCCCTATCGCCGGGCAAATTCCCGTCCCCCATGGAGGTCAGGACTACGATACTATTAACGGCCGGATTGTCGACGATGCCGCGACTAGCGATGCATCCGGTCCGGCTGTTGACTCCAAGGAAGAGAAAGCCATCTTCTCGTACTTGCTTCGTCCAAACGATAGTTATGACGAGAATGGTGTCTACTGGGCCGATATGAAATTCAGAGAGCAATTGTCTTTCATTTCCAAAGTCGACAATGCCGAGGCTAAGCGAGAATGGGGGAATTTTTGGACGATGTTTAAAAATGACCCGCTGAGCCCTGTTTCGTGGTATTTCAGGGAGTGTGTTATTCCTGGGGCAGGATTGGGTTTGGAGGGGTAAGTCTAATGCATTCATGTCGTTTACACTTCTAGTACTAACGTTTACATTTATTAGTTATGTTTTGTTCTCAATTGGAAACGTGACGCCCTTGTTTCAAAAAGTTTGGCCACTTTGCTGGAAATCTGCGAAGGTTTGCAACAAAACTTGGCTTGACGCTACAACGTACCTCGAAGTCTGTGGTATCATTGTTGGACAAATTTTGGTTGGACTCATTGGTGACAGTATCGGTCGGCGATTTGGACTTATTCAGGATTCCGTGATTATGTTTATCGGCTTGCTCATGCTTACTGCTGCATGGGGTACGTCTCTGAATGGATGGGTTATCTGCTACTCTTGGTCGCTCTTCTTTTACAGTGTCGGTGTTGGTGGCGAATATCCCATGACTGCGACGTCGGGAATGGAAAATGGCGTTGGCTCCGGAAAAGTTTCAACAAAGGAGGATCGACTTCATCGTGGCCGCAAGGTTCTCATGGCATTCTTGATGCAAGGTTGGGGCCAGTTTTTCAACCAGGTGATATTGATTATACTGCTTCTGGTTTTCCATCATGGAAGCGGAAATCCACCTTACTCAGAGGTCGCAGCTCAATGGACCTATCGTGTTAGTTTTGCTATTCCGGCCGTGGGTACCTTATGGCTGGTGTACTATCGACACTACAAGATGCCTGCGGCAAGTAAGCAACTGGCTCTTGCTAAGAAGAAAGCTAAGGTTACTGGCTATGACATGGAGTCCTTGAAGTTGTCTTTCACGTACTTTGGACCGCGCATGTTTGCTACATGCATTGCCTGGTTCGCTAACGACGTGTTCTTCTATGGAAATAAGCTTTTCCAGAGTCAGTTCATTGCTGTCATCAGCCCCAATGCCACATCTATCATGGAGGGTTGGCTTTACAATCTGATCAACGTCGGCGTCAGTCTTGTTGGTTATTATTTGGCGGCTTTCCTCATTGACCACAAGCTGTATGGTCGCAAGACGATGATGCAGGTCGGCTTCCTCATGGATTTTATCCTGTTTGTGGTCCCGGGCTTTCATTACAAGTATTACACTCAGAAGGAGCATATCACTGCTTTCCAAGCCATGTATTTCTTATCTTCCTTCTTCAACCAGTTTGGTCCCAATTCGGTGACATTCCTTGTCGCTGCTGAGGTTTTTCCTACGTCGGTTCGTGCTACGGCCCACGGTATTGGCGCCGCGTCGGGAAAGCTTGGTGCGCTATTTGCCAGTGTGTTATACAACTACATTACTACCCAGCAGAAGTTTTACGTTGTTCCTTGGTTTGGACTTCTCGGTATGGTGGTGACGTTCGTTTTCATGCCTGACACGACTGGTCTTGATCTTAAAGAGCAGGACCGCAGATGGCAGTTCATTCGGGAAGGCAGAGCGCACGAGTACCACGGAGTTGCTATCCATCCTAGACACTTGTCCATGTGGGAAAGATTTAGAGGTGTTGGAAAGTACTACGACCCTGAGGCCGACTATCAGCAGAAAGTGCATGAGATGAGAAAGGACTGGGAAGCTAAGCAGGCGAAGAAGTTTGACGAGTTAGAGAAGTTTGACAACGAAGATGACGATACCGAGTTCAGCGACGAAGTCAAGACCTATTTGGAGAAGACTAGTCAAGGTTTGAAGCCAGCGAACTAAATCTTCCGATGACCGTGTTCGTCAAGTGCGGAAGTTTTAATACTATGCAATTGTGATTTAATATGGGGCCACTTAGAGTGAATCTAATTTAGAAATTGGCTTAACGTTTGTTATTACTTATTTAACAATTTAATTAATTTACTTCTTAATTTTTCTAGCACAGCGTTGTTGCTAGTTGCACGAGTTCTCCCAAAACGATTGGAAGCCTGAAACTCTTTCAATAACCCGAACCCTAATACAGTGCGAGTGCCACTGTTGCACTTACGCAGGCTCAAGAACCATACTTGCGGGCCACAAAGCTATGGAATCGAAAGCAGGATATTCGAGATCCAATATGATTATACAACCCAACAAGCGACTCCAAGTCGAGGGGAATAATAATTTCTGGCTGTGTCAGCTTTGTGCCTTAGTCACAGTGTCGAGCTGCCCATGTCGATTGCTGAGTCGGAGTCTCTGGCCACACAAAAGAGATTCCCTGACTTCGCTAAGCCGACAAAGCTTACGATCGATCGAATATTGGGTGCGCAAATCTTTCTGTGAAACGAATTTTTTTTTTACAGAATCAAAATTTGGCTTGACGCGGTCGGTTTCAGCAAATTGTTTTAGTCGGGTTCTGCATCAGAGAATCTTGGCCGACGTCAGCGACTCTCGCAAACGGACCTGACGCCTGACGCTGCAGTCCCGCGTACGCTACCCACTGTCTTTTCGCCTACCCAACACAATCACTTGACACAATAGTGAAAATAGTCAGCGTTCGACACAATAGTGAAAAAAGTCAGCATCGGCGGAGGGAGCCAATTCTACTGCCGTGGCACCGTCAAGTGCACGTACACGGATCATCGTGTCAGAGGGTTATTGAGCGATCGATTGCACACATTCTTGCCAATAGTTGAAACAGTTCATGGTTTCAAGTTCTGCGTTGCTATTTTGTTCACAGCCGTCAGTCTGTACTGCCTGTTAGCCAGATTGGCGACAACTCATGCGTGAGACAGCTCGTTAGTCGCAGATCGATTAATGTTTTGAAAATCCGCAAACTGAAGCCGGCTGGACGGATTACAGTCCCAGGGTCCGATCCAGCATGAGAGGATGCGTGACGTCAGACTGTAGTCAGCCGCGCTCTTAGAAAAGTATTTTTGGCTATTACGCATTTTCATTGTCGGGAGATAAATAGTGTATCGACCGTCTTCAGTCAGACGTTTTCAATTCATCCAAGGACCACAATGAATCTCCGCACGCTTGTGACCTTTGCGGCCATAATCACTGGCGTGCTCACGGCACCAAAGGACGTCCATCTCATAGCCAAATCGGATAACAAGACAATCGATGGCGTTGGTCTCTGCTCCATACGGGAGAGCCTGACTGTTAGCTACATGTTCCTCGGAACGGGTATAGAGCGGTTCACGTGGGAAACCACAAATAACACCTTCTTCGATACTACTGTGTCAGACATGTATGTCGCCTATCTCCAGCGCTGGGGCAACCTGATTGTAGTTGCTGCAGGCTACACTGATTCTCAGTTTACGGTTAGCCCATGCAATTATCTTGTCGTGAATGGGTCTGAGCGCGTGTTCTACGCTGCGAAGAGTACAAATGATCCAGCCAACTATTCATCTTCCTACTATCAAGTGCTCTACTATGCTGAGGAAGAAGATGCTCCCGACGACAGCATTCCGTTCTCGGTTTACGTCGAGTCCGCGGACACGACTAGTTCTTCCATCCAGACTGCTACTTTGTATTCCACTGATTCGAGCTCCTGACACATCCGCGCTGATAGGTATTTTGGGGCTCTTTTTGCGGTAACTTGCTTGCGCGTTTTTAGTTTAGTCACGTGAGACTACATCACAAGGGAACTAATTTTTGTCTTTCGTAGAATTTACGTGTCATGGCTACCCTCGTGAGACTGGGCAGGGTTGTTTGTCTCATTGTTTCGTTATTCTCGCCAGACATATGTAATAGTATAAAGTATTTCACCACCGAATCAGACACACCCACCTAATGAGACACCTTTCCACTATGTAGTAATCTGAGACACCTTTCCACTACGTAGTAATCTCTACTTTTAAGATGAAATACGTTAAATAAGAAACTGGCGCCACACATAATTACTATATGTGGTAACCAAGCTACGACGCGCACACTCCTACTCCAAGATTTCCTACAGAGTAGTAAATCACCCCCCGCAGAGCCGGCATCCTAGCAGCACATAATCCTATCCGAGCCATACATGTTCCAGATGTTGTCCCCGAATAACGCTCACGTGCGCGTGTTGACAAGCCTGACGGAGCTCGTCCGGATCGTCGTCCACTGGGACTGCAAGAAGTACACAAAAACGAGTCCCCTGGTTGGCTCATGAACCGACGATATCATGGCGGACTCATGCACCGCGGCTGGCGAGGAGCATCAAACGTATTTCTGAGATGTTGGGCCAATTGGTTAAAGAGTATTGGGTACAGAATGGATTTACTCGGTGGATTACGAATAGAGTAGGAGAATCACGACACGGGGATCGCCTCATGCCAGAACGGGCTGCTTGTGCTTTCCAATATCCATGAGAAATTTGATGGTTTGATTTCTTAGTCAACCCAGATGATGGCTATAACATAGTCTGTTTCGATAGAGATCCTTTCAGGAGTGGCGGGAGTATACTTGACGGTATTTGTCGAGGTCCCAACGCTGAAGTGCTAAGAGATGATCTCCTACGGTGTCGGTTTCGTCAAGCGGTGTTGGCCAATATGAGAGGAGCTGGAGAACCGAGTTTTGAGATGGACTTCCCACCTGGGACTGACATGATACGCTAGATCCTCAGTGGGCCAGAACCAACCAAAAGGATGGAGGCTGAGCTTTTCTCAAGGTTGAATGGGGTATCTTTTGCATAGTGAAGCAAGTTGGCACGTGCGGGCGACAGGTCTTATATCAAACACTACGATAATTACGGCTGTGCCTTCGCATTACGGGTCATTTTCACCACATCGTCGAGACAACCGACTATTAACTTTCCGGAGATTTCTTAGTGCGAATAATTTGGTGATGCAACAGTGCTACTACTGACGATATGTTCATTCATTGAAAACATTCGAGGTCTTTCCAAACTTGCTGGGTTTGCCTTGTTGAGAGACCGTGTCAGAAGTATTCATCGACGTTAGCTCGCAAAGGACAAGAAGGCCAAGCACATGCCGAAGCAAACGCCCACAACGAGAGGGCATCCACACCAGAACGCGGAGTTGCTCGTGGATTCCACTTGCCGCACGCGGCACATCGGCTCGACTTTCCTGACAGTTGTGCCCGCCACATCCTGGAGAACCTCCGTCCGATTAGGATTTGGCTGAGGCGAGGGCATATTTTGTATGTCCCATGACTCACTGAGGGATGGCGAGGAGTGCCGATGAGATCAGGGCGTGCAATTTCAAATAGTATCTTCATGACGATAGGGGGATTTAGTGACGGTCGACGCCAATCTCAGCGAGAATTGGAGGATGCTACTCGCACGTTCGTCTGTTTTTGTCAACTTAATAAGAACAGGGGATAATTTACGATACGCACGACGAGCGATGGATAAAGAAACGTAGGGACCCGTTCAACATTCATTTAGCAAGCGGCAGGGTGCTTCATGCAAGCGGGGCGGGGCGACGTTATCAACAAAGCCTTGCAACGAAATCATAATAACTCGTCTTTGGATGCGTGTAAAAGAAGAGCGGCTCAAATTATTGGCTTGCATGGCACTCTTATAGATTAGTCCCGCCTGGTTAAAGGTTCGAACTATGACAGGATACTGTGTGAAAGAACCCATCATATACGCGCTGCTTCCACCAGTGCCGTTGCGGAGGCATGGGCTTCAAGGATCGTTTCGGTTGCGGGGTCGAACTGGCTGACTAAGGGCGCGTTCAACAAATGCCTCCTTAGACCTTGCAAACCCTCTTTCCATTTCTTCAGTCCACGCGTAGCGGTCCGTTTCCAATAACGGTGCAAAGATCTGATGTTAGTTCCAAGTACAATTCTCTATGAATTAGCGATAAAATTTTGCGAATCCCAGAAACATTGGAGCCCATTGACGTTGTCAGTGCAGGCCACTCCATGATCGTTCGTACCTTGTCGTTCATCGCAATTCCTTCGGTTGAGGACGGTGTAGCCGAGGAAGTCAGCTTTTGACCCGTGAAACTCACGTTTTCCCTTGACAAATAGCTTATTGCGAATCAAAGTTTTCAGAATTCCCCTGACTTGTAGCTGGTGTGTCGCTAGATCTTCACACAATATTAGTATGTCGTCTAAGTAGACGACTGCACATACGTCCAAGTATTCGCCGAGGACGTCATTCATCAGTCGTTGAAAGGTCGCTGGGGCATTTGATAATCCGAACGGCATGTCAAGATTTATTCAAATTGTCCTAAATAACAGAATGTCACTACGCCTCTGCGGGTTAGGGAATTCAGACCGGCATTTCCCTTTGGGCGCTTTCGGCTCTTTCCCAGCTCCCGGGTTTTCTGTGTTTGGTACTCTCCGCTCTTGTACGGCTCCATCTCTATCTGGCGCTCCCCGCTCATTCACGGCTCCGGTACAGTTTCCCGCTCCCCCCTCCCGCAGCCAATTACACAAAAGTGAGATTGAATGTCAGAATATCACCGGACCCGGGTGAGGTGCCGAGATTCAGGAGCAGGCTTTTGCCGCCCAAGCTGCCATCATCTGTTTGGGAGAAAACAGGCGAGGCCAATCCGAATGTAGGGTCGAGCCCGCCAAATCCGGACGACGGGTCCCAGATTATTATGCCTTCCTGTGACCACGGCCCCACAGGGGTTGGCGCGTACCGCACACGAAAGTAGAGGTACTGGGTTGACACGTAGACAAGCAAGTACGCGTCGTGGTACGCGGAGTAGAAGATCGAGCCGGAAAGAAAGTAGTCAAGCTTATTGCCTAGCGGAGGGTCGTCAAGGCTCAGGATGGCGGCTGACAGCCGGCGCGGTGTCGGCAGAGGCTCAGTGCTGGACCATGTTCCGGTGCCGTTGTTGTAGTATCTCCAGGTCGTCTTATCTTCTACCGAGGACGCAGGCGCAGATGCGACGTGAATGTCCCTTTGCCAGCCATCATAGTTTTCATCTGACGTGCTGTAAGGGTCCCATGAATAGAGGTACGTTGTGCCTTGCACGGTCAAGGCTGCAAACGAGCCGTACGGGTAGTTCTTAAGGAATCGTTGGTATACTCTTGCAGGACGGCTGACCGTAAGTGTGTTTGTGTCCGAGTCGAAAGTGTATATGATGAGTGTCGTCCCGGCATTCTTCTCGCAGCTACCGCTACAGGCCGAGATGTCCCAAAACTGGATGGCCGACGTTTCGTTAATGACAGCGCCGTGGGTGTGCGGTGTGAGCCGAAAACGCCAGTTTGGCGATTTCGCGACTTCGTTTTCGGCGCGGGTTAGCGGAATGACAGACCAGGGGTTGCCCGGTCTTGTCGAGATCTCGTAGATCTCGGACGGGTCGGAAAAGTTCCTGGCCATTGCCACTGAAGAGTTGAAGGTGCTTATGAAGGCCTCTTCCGTACCCGAGTCAGCGACTTCGGTCGTGCCTGCAAACCAAAATGTGCGGTTTTGAATGGAACACAAAGTTACGGGGTGAGAGCGACGAATGAGGTAGGATACATCGATTGAGTCGTCATCAAGAGCACCTCGTGCCGACACGTCGGCTACCGTGAACTGGACATTCCGGGGATTCACACGATATGGTGGTGACCCTTCATGGTGAGGCGTGAGGATTGAGGGAACTGCAAAGCTAGTGGATACCGGAGTGGATACCATAGCGGCCGTGAGGGCCAGCATGGGTGGAGTCAGGATGAGCAATCCCGTCATCATTGTGGACGTGTGTGTGCATCATCTGTCTGTTAGTCGCTGAGAGCGAATGAGGCTTGTCTTATGCGTCGAGATCTCTAGCACACCCGTCGATTGTCCACGAGACATTGTGTGGTAGATGTAAAAGGTCGTTGCGCTTGTTGTCGGCCAGAGAATCTGCCAGGGTCCGGCAGGGCGGGACTGTGACTGTGACGTAGGTGGAATCCGACGTCGAGCAGCTGTTTTGCAGGAACACAGTTTGTGGCTGCTGACTGTCTCAAGTAATCGCGGCTGCCCGACGGAGGTTCCTGGCGCGATGCCGAGTCGAGGATGAACTGTTTTGCGTAGCGCAAACAGAAAGGTTAAAACGGTGGACGGTCTGTCTCGGCAAGCTCGAATATCACACGGCGGCAGTGGGGAATACAAATAGCCATTGTCTTTGAGTCTGCGGTTCAGTCCAGGGACAGGACATGGCTACCATGTTATCCAACCAGAACCACGGTTCTGGTCCTTTGCTAGTCTCGTGGGCGACGCCCACCCCAGCAGACACTAGACATGTCATTCAAATTCGGAGGATGTGGGAGGCTAGAGTACGACGGCATGTAGCCGTTATGAACGAAGTCAGCATTATTGCAGCCATACGTTGGAACGTCTACCAGCTCAATGGGAATGTAATTGGTCAAATACACACAATCGTGGCACTTTTGTATAATTGGGGCAGTAGATGGTATTATGCCTTCAACGGCACTGGATGGATTGCTAGCTGGGCCGTGCTAGCTGGGCCAACTGGACTTACGTGGACGGCGCCTCCCTCACCAAGCGCCTGGTCCGCCGCCTGAAGCTAGATCAATTACGACTCGTACCTTCTATTCTTGGTCGCAAAATATAATACCAACCTGAAAACTTCACAGATAGGGCTCGACCCAAATATTTGCTGCCGACGATTTGGCTACGTCAGTTTCTCAGTTTCTGGCACTCGGGCGACTCGATTATGATGATTTGCAACGCTTTAGTCAGCCTCAGGCCAATATAAGGTTTCCCGCATGCCCAGTGAGACAGGTTTCAGGGTAGATCGAAGGATGCCATAGCGCTAATAGATGGACGCGTAAAGGAAGGTTACTTTGGAGTAGTACATAGACCTTTGTCCAAACCGTCCGTAATGGCTTTGCCGCGGATTGTGCAATTAAGCTTATATATACGCAAGCTTAAACAGTACGGTATAGAATACGTAACCCAAGGGTATGCCATCAAGCGTAAGTTCGAGATCGAGCACATGACCGCACTTGGCGAGGGGCTGTGAGGAGGAGCAGTGGTAGAGGTCTTACAAGGCATCTAGGAATTGCACGCATTCACCATGTTACATTTCTCTAATGTTCTCGGTTTTTGCTTTTGTATTTCATTCCGGTATTTGCGAGAGCCGGCAAGGATGGCCATAGGTCATATATATCCTAATGTACTTCGGAGTACAACATTCTACAAGACCTTACCATGACGATATGAATTGCGTCAGCAAGACCTACAATTTTCATGCCGGCTCATAATCAAAAGATGCTCCAGTTAAACACATATGTCAGGGTAGTGGTGTACATGAATAAGTTCGCTCTATTCGCATTCGCATTCGCAATTCGCAGCATAAACTTTTATACGCTGCGAATGCGAACGCGACTAATACAATGATTTCGCGCTCTAACTCGTCCTAGATTATATGACGAGGGGATTATCTGGGAACTCGGATCAAAATAGCTGCACTGCTGGAGTTACTCTCTATCGACGGCTTATGCATCGACATCAGGTGCCTGTAGAACTTTCTCAATAAAATTTGGGGATGGACGAGACGGCTTCAAACTCAATGTCGCACCTTGGTTACATCAGCTTGCTCTTATTGCAAGCAATCGACATGATCAACTCACCGGCACTCTAGGATTATGTCTCGCGTATCTGCAATAACGGCAGGTGCTTCAATCCGGACCATTTAATGCTGAATGGTCAATAAACAATGTAAAACGCAGGACTTTGCCACCAGTTTATAGGTTACATCGGGTTAACCAATCCTACCTGTTCCCACGGTCGAGTTGACGCTAGGATTAAATGCATCTCCCTGTGTTACATCTACAGGATAGGCATCATTTAATTCCTTCAGAGTAATGTATCTGATCGATTCGTTAAGAGGGAATAAGAAGCTCATTACGTAATTGCTTGGATGATCACACGGAGGTTAACATGTCCCATAATTCTATATGGACGGAACCTAGCATGACGAAGTATCGTTACTTAGTTTCCTGAACGAGTTGTATGGCTTTGTCCAATTGCTGGCTGTCAAAGAAGCGGCAGTGAATATAAAGGGGCTGCAAATAATATACTTAATCTTAATACTAAACACGAGAACATGATTCATTATCTTTCTTCTCAACGAACTCCTACTTGGTACCGACACAGCCCGAGGACTCTTGTTGCTTGTAATTGTAAGCCAAAATAATTGACCAAATTTATTTTTCACCCTTTTCTGTAGCATAGTGCACACTCTGGAGGTCGGTTGCACCATTATCACCAGACTCGCAATCGCGAACATTAGAATGCAGATCCGTTGCATATGCGAGCTTTTTGAAGTGACGCGGCTTCACTCCAGCGGCATAAAGCTCGTCAAGTCTATCGAAGGAGATACCCTAAATCGTCACAATTAGCAGAGTCTATCTTTGTGTAGCAGACAACATCAGCATACCTTGGTTTCTGGGAAAAGGAAGTACGCAACGACGGCTGTAATGGTTCCGGTGCCAAAGAAGATGAAACCAGTCTTACCGCCAAGATTACCGGCATCCGTGTTGATCATATAAGGAATAGTAAACTGCATGATTAAGCCCCATACGGCATTCGAGACGGTAACCAAGGCCTGGGTTACGCCACGAAGACGAAGTGTGGCAACCTCGGACGCCAACACGAACCCTGTCGCGCCGATTGAAATCTGGTAGATAATAGCCCAGATATAAATAAGGACGACAATCACCCAGCCGGCGGTTACCTGATTAGGTAGGCAACCCATAACTCCGATGATAAGAAGAAGCAAGCAAAGCGCAAAGAGCGAAGGAACAATAAGCGTGCGTCTACCAACCGTTTCGCTGAGTATGAAAACGGCACCACTTGCGAGGAGCATCACGGCGTACAGTATGCAGGACGCTAGGAAATAGTGTTGTACGTTGATGAGCTCAAAGAAGTAGGTGGCGTAGCCTGTGACAAATGTAGCTCCAATGAGTTGTTGACCGCTGGCTGCAAAGATCGCCGTGACTGTCCGCTTCAGATTCTTTCGACGGAAACACTCTATTTCGGCCATAGGCAACGGCAGACCGAAAAATGTTGTGCGTTTACCCTCAATATTGGGTTGGCACAACTTGCTGACGGCGACATCGCTCTCCAGACGTTTCATCTCAATGTCATAAAATTGTTCATCACCCATACCATACATCCTGCGGAGCGACTTCTTCGCTTGTTCATATTTGTTCTGTCGTATGAGCCAGTAGGGTGACTCAGGAAACCAAGGGTAGAAGGCGACAAGGAAAACTATACGGCAGAGTTAAGAGATGCACAGATGTCATCGATGGCTATGCTTACGAGGAAATATGTACATCGAAACAACGGGCAACCACCACTGCCATTTGCCGTCGATGTGGCTACTTCCATTCGCAATGACAACACTAAGGCATACTTAGGCATCCTTTCCCAAGAGAACAAATTTGGGAACTTACATTGCGAATTGGCCAAGGACAATACTAGTGTTGAAAAAGCAAAGGAAGAAGCCGCGAAGCTCTGGCCGACATGTCTCTCCGATCCAGAGCGGCGAAATAGTAAACATAATACCGATCGCGGCACCTGTCATTGCACGTCAGCGCTAAATATATGAAGCAAAGCAACAACCCCGACGAACCATTAATAGCGCGACCTGCTAGATGCAATTTCCACTCCGTGGCTAACTGTTGCAGCAGGATGCCCACTGTCGAGGTGATGGCCACAACAAGAACTTGTGGTTTTCGACCGTACTGTTCAAGGAGAGGTGCGGCGATAAGCGCGGCGACAAGATCACAGGCTGGGCCAATCGACGCCCAGGCAGACAGGTACCTGGCCGGAACAATGAAACTGCCGTCGACTTGAACTACTCCGAATTGTTGCTTAAACTCCTGCAACGCAGCCAACTGACCTCCGGCGACATAGTCAAGACCCAACATCATGGAACCGATCGACGTCCACAGCGCTAAGTACAGTTTAGTAAGAGAAGCGCAGTATGGCCTAGACAAGAAGGCAGACCCCATAAAGCGTATCGCCACTGCGTCCTAAGCATCTGCCATTTCTTCGACGGGTCAATGATCGTATAGTCAATCCTGCAGCACTGTTGTCAGTAGGCTTGCAAGTGCTCTGATGATTCAATACACCTACTGGCTCGAGGATAACGCCATTGCAGCTCAAGAAGGCTCGAATTTTGAGGTGGTGAACTGCTTTGAACAATTAGAAACAAGTCGAACGCAAGACAGAAAGGAAATGCTGCAACTATTTATGATTTATTCCAGTTAACGAAATACGACAACGAATTATCCATGGCAAGCTGCGGGGTACCTGGGGAAGTTGTTACATTGCCGGGCGGCTTTTGTGGGGAGTGCAACGACACATCCGATGGACGTATGATGTGACGGGCGAACCGGTGTTCTCGCTTGGTGGAGATCCGTCTTAGTTGCCAGCTACTCCGGTACGGCTCACGGTTCCGCAATCCGACACAAGCAATCATTGCGGGTCATCTGCTAATGCGGAGTGGAACATTGCAAAATGCGGGGAACAGGCGAGAGCCAAACCGTGTCGACGATAAGGTTGGGCACCCCGCACAATTAACGTTTGATGTCGCGGAGCTACTTCGTTGCTCCGCGGTCCCGATCGGCGCGTCCCGAACCTGGCGAACGCGGCCATCGCGAATCCTCCGCGTCATTAAACGAGCTAACTCCGCTGTCTTCGGATGCACTTGTGAAGTCCGCGAAAAAGGATGGGACTGTGCGATAAATAATAATACTACGGACTTTATATGGTTGACCCAGAGAGTGCGCAGTATTGAGGGTTCGCAGTAGTATTTTGATTGTCCATTTGCACTAGGACATCTGTCAACAACCGTCACAGTTACTTGCTTGAATATGGCACCTGGCTTGACTTTTTTTGCCCTTGCCCGAAAGCATCGGCAAATCAAGACGTATCGCAATCATAAATTTATCATAACAATGTGAAGAGCTGGGGAGCCCGAACTAGTCACAGACAATCGGCACGGACAAACTAATTTCGGAGACAGGGAAGCGGAGGGCCAATTGACAGCTATCTATAAGTCCGTTTGCCAGCTCCCAATAGTAAAGGTCCACTACAGTTCAGTAATACTACTTAGCCTCATAAAACTACATTGCTGCTTTTGTTCGAGAGTCTTATTCACCACTTGCGAATGCTTAGCCCAGTGGCCCAGGAATTTTTGTCTTTCGGAGGTCATAATTGAATGTGCAACGGGATTGGCAACCTGTTTGATACGTACGACTCTTTGAATACGAAGAATGGACTTACATACGCGTTTATTTCTTGTTATTATTTTGTTCAGATGGAAGATCCTACGGGAGGCTTCTCCGGAGACCCTGGATTAATTTTCAACTAAATTTATTGCTTCCTGTTACCTTCCTCATTTAATATCTTGGTACAAAGCATCTACTTAAGACTAGCCAGAAATCGTCGCCTGATATCCTGAGCAAGCTTGACATTATTGCGCGCACGCTCGCGAGAGTCGTTCGCACGACGCTCAAGCCATTCATTGCGATCCTTCACAAATTCCTCCATCCTGGCAATCTGGGCAGCGACCTTTGCTTTGTGGACCACGCTCATTGTCGACATGTCAGGGCGAGGAACGTTGTCTGCAGGAGGGAATTCGGGTCTCCGCGGCAGACGCTGCTCGACCGGCAAGACGTCCAACTTGGGGCCGGGCAGAGTCTGGTACCAATATGCAGTGGTGGACCAGTCATCGCGAAGGTGGTTGGCGTGGCCAGATTCCATAGTCACCTTGATCTTCTTGTTGAATCGCACTGGATCTGGCAAGTGCCAGCGGTAGCTGACCTGATAGTTGGGCACGTCTTCTTCGTGGATGATGGTGCCACAGAACGGAAACTGATTCTTCTGCATGCCCCAGCCATGACTGAAATAGTCCTCGCCGCCAGTGCCGTGCATGCTAGGAGGCCAAGTGTCATCATCAATAAAAATCATGTCATCTCCCTCACCCCACCAAGTACCTTGGAAATGAGCGACCGAGTGATTGCACCCGATATAGCTGCCTGCACCTTCGGTCTCAAGGATAACATAATTGCCCCTGCCGTCTAGATTCGGCACCTGAGTCTCTAAAGAATTGGTCTGGATCTCAGGAGGTGCCCAGCCATTGGTTGGATTCTCACGTCGCCAATGGGCATGGAAGTACAATGTGTCTTTGCTCAGTGGTTCGGGCAAGAGCTCGTAGTCGATATAAAAATATTGAAAGTAGGCCGCGTCGTTCTGATTCTCGATTTCAATGCGAGCACGCCTGTTGAAAGGCATGGGCAAGTAACAGTTGAGGGCTGAGGCACCGCCAAATTTCTTCTCTTCGGATGGCTTGACCGAAACCGTAAATGGCATCGATTGCATATTAGCTGCCATTGAATGTCCCACGCAGAAAAAGTCGCCAATGGGTGCAAGAACACTTGGGTTGTCCTCGTCGTCCCAATACATCTTTATCAAGACCTACCAAGACTCAGCAACTGGTACAACTTTGAACACGCCACACCGTGTGGATAACATACCTTCCTATAGTAGTCGGGATCGTTGACCTCATAGTTGAGACCAAGCGCGTTGTGGATCTCCATCATGGCTACACCGGACTTGGAATAAGGAATGAGACCGGGCCCGACGATGCGGCGACAAGTCTGCACAAACCAGAGATGGGTGATAACACCAGGACCTTCGAGATCGGCCAACACGGCCGTCTCTCCCGGCATCACTACCAAGGCATCCTCGTTTAATCCCTTTTGATCCCAACTAGAGACTCGAGCGCTACGAACAACTTTGTGTTGCGCAGCGCGAGTCATCAAGTCCCCACCGAGGGAGAAGGCCGAAGTTTGACTCATGATAAGGACTGAGAGGAGAATCAGCTGTCACAATCATTAGTATTGGGACCCGGCAACAGTTGGATGGCTGCACATACCAAAGGTCGGCAAGAAAAAGAATGCTAATGGGTAGATTATACCAGAGCTGTTAAGCAGGAGACTGTAGGAAAAGAGAAGAATCAATCGTCCTTTTCTATTGAAGACTGGTATATCGATAGATGTTGAAAGGAGTGGTTGCCCCTCTTGCTGCGCGATCTCCATGCCCCGCTCCGCCTGCATTTCTCTGGCTATTGATAGAACCGATCCGGAGATTCATCTCTGTTGTATTGGCTAAGTTGCAAAGTAAAAGAGTCTCCACCATCGCCGTGCTTGGTCTAGGTGCAAAAGTTGGGCAGAGCAAACATGGTGACGTCGGCTTTAGTGCACGCTGCTCCGCGACTTGGCGGGATGAGTTCCCCGCATCAGCGATAACTTTTGCTTCGGGACCATTGTTCCCTATTCCGCGCCTATATAGATCGTGCCGGCCACACATTACTGTTTCCCCGGCTGCCGTCTAAATAATGACATGAATACTTGCTGCAATGAGTTCGCCTACCAATACCGCTGCCTCTAGGGTTCATGGCCGGATTCAGTTGTGTGAAGACATTGGATCCAGACCCAGCAACAGCCTGAAACGACCGGCGGATAGTCTCGGACCGTCATCCGAGTCCTCCACCAGTAACCACCACCAGCGCCGACGGCGGACCGTTCTGGCCTGTGATGTTTGCAGGTCACGAAGGACCAGGTGCGATGGTCGACGACCACGATGCTCGTCTTGTCTGCAACACGACTCACCGTGCATTTATCGACCAGCGGCAGCACCTGCACCATCAAAGTATGTTACTGCAGCTCCGCGATTGGGACGAATTTAACTGATTAAATTCTTCTCTCTTATTCTTTAGGTTGGAAGTTGAGATCTCTACAATCAGGGAGAGTCTAGACCATATCACTCACCTGCTTTCCTATCGAGCTGAGAAGCTCCATGCCGTGGCTTCGCCTGTTCTGGAAGCTGTGGCTGAAGATGTGCCTCCTGAACAAGAGCCAGCGGCCGACTTTCCTTTCATGACCCTTCGGACACGGTCAATGATGACTATTATTGGCGTGGAAAAAGGCTTGGCAGACTTTCTCGTCAACATGGAGAGAGCAGACATCTCGAGATTGGCTCCTGCAAAGGGCTCAGGGTTCTTGGTGCTCCAATACCAACGGGCGGTAAAGTCAGTAGACGAATTCCAAGGCGTATGTGTGCATAGTAGCTTATCCATAGTGGTTTAGTGCGCTAGCAGCATTTTCAGAAAGAATCCACACGTGGTATCCAATCCTTCACCCCGGTTTTTCGGACCAATTCTTCCAAGCAATCGCAGGATCGTTCCATAATTCAACAGACTCTTGCCTTGTGCTTTTGGTTGCTGCAATCGGTTCACTAGCAGAGTCCGATTCTGTTATGGCCGCCCTCGAAGCACGTCCCGATGCACCGTACATCGAATCTGCACTTTCAATGCTGCCGACAGTGTTGGTTGAATGCAGTCTCCGGAGCCTGCAATGTCTGGTCCTTTTCAGCGTATATTACTGCTGCCTCGTGAAGCCTTGTCAGGCTCATGACTATGCTCTCATGGCCTCTTTCAAGGCACAAAACATACTCAAAAGGTATCTATCCAAGTCAGTCCGCTGGGTGTTCGTCGGCTGATTGAATTAGTCAGCTTTACGTGGACAACGCTGAAAAATTGGAGCTCGTGCGACGGGCGTTTTGGGCAACTCTCTTGATTGAAAGGTAATGTGGGACTGTGTCTACGGTTGTCCGATTCTGACAAGGGCATAGCGAGTTGAGTGTCCAATTTGACCTTGCAGAAAGCGGCATCTGGAAACTTGACAGCCATATACCGCTTCCAGACAGCCACGAGACGTGGAATATTGCTACAACGGCCAGTCCTGTGGTGCCCACTTCGCCTGAGAGTGTCAATTCAGCTGGAACAAGCTCCGATGAGATGCGATCGTACTTTCTAGCCGAGATCGCTATGCGCAGGATGCTTCATCGGTGCACGATTTCTATTAGCACCACTTCAAATGGCCACTTCATCTATGCTCCAATCATCGCAGCCGAGTTAGAACTCCAATTAGAGCAATGGCATGCTGTCCTACCGGAGCACCTCCGCTTCGGACAGCCCGATTTAGACGACAGAATCGAATCTGCAACAGCAGGCTTTCTGCAAGCGCAGTACTACTCGTGTAAAGCATCCATATACTGGCCAGCAGTATATCAGGCAATAGAGTCGTCAGAGGCTGACAGCGATCTGCTCCCTCATTGTCACAAGTTTTTCGATTCCTACGTCAATTTCATGGTGAGTGCTACTTCTACCGTCCAACACTGCTTGCCAAACCTCTGGACCCTTTATGCAAGGTAAGAGATCGTCGCATGGGTGTTGACGCCCCTGGTCGTGCTCATTCTTGAACAGTATATTCATTATCTCCATGGCAGCCTTGAAGGCTGCAAACACGCCGTGCCTGCGCAGCACTATGCCGTCACGTGTGGCGCAGTGCTTTGAACTGGCGAACGAAGCTTTTCAAGTGATTGGTGGCGTCAGTCCATCTCTGACAGCTCTACAAGAGATTCTCAATGAACGTGTTTCGACGCGGCATAGAGGCTGAAACTAGAGTAGCCCGGAGAGAAATCGTCGCGACATATTCGCAGAGGCCGCTTGGGAGGAATACGTAGAGTCTGGGTTTGTTTTTCTGTCCTCTGTCGCCAGTGATTTAACCGTTAACCCCTAACCCCCGCGGTATCGTATGCGGTAAGATAGGCCATAATATCGCCAGCGATGTTGTATCGTGTCCAGGCCGAACAAGAAATTTTAAAATATATTCAACGAGATTCTAGCGAAAATATTTTCGCTTCGCTCGATTTAAGTTATTGTTGACGTCAGTTGCGTAGAGCCGTTACTTGCGAACTGGCGTCCTTTCCAATGGCCTAGACGACCGTCACGGGCATACTCATGAAACTTGGCCCATTCACCACACCCAATCTGGTCACGAGTATATAAAAGAGAGTTTGTCTCCATCGTCAGCTCAAAAGAGATCCAATCTTTTAAAGAAATATCTGATGTCGATATATTTCGTTCGCGGGTGCAGAGTCGGATCTTTTGTAAGACTAATGCATCCTGATTGTCCTCAAATACAGTTGTAGGTATGGTTTGTTCCTGATTGATCTCCTTAAGCAGCATCCGGAGCCATAGAAGTTCTTCGACGGCCTCTGCCAGGGCAATATATTCGGCCTCGGTGGATGAGAGAGCCGTTGATGATTGTCATTTGGATTTCCAGGCCACGGCACCATCACTCAAAGTGGACAGGTACCCACTTGTCGATCGGCGTGTGTCTTTATCGCCAGCCCAGTCCGCGTCACAGTACCCGACCAAGCCTATCATTCCAGTTTGTCGATATACGATGCCATGGTCTGCGGCGCCTTTTAAGTATCGTAGAACATTTCTTGCCACACTAATATGTTTGTCGGCGGGCTTATTACAGTATTGACTGAGCCTGGAGACCGCGGCCGCGATGTCTGGTCGTGTAGCGACCATGGCATACATTAAGCTTCCTATAAGGCTCCTATACTCAGGCTCATTGCCCGGTAAGTCGTTGTAATTGTGCGTACGTGTCCATAGGGACGGCCTTTGGCTTCGCCTCCGTCATATCAAACGTCTCTAGCAATTTTCCGATATAACGCGTTTGATCGAGTTTGAGAGTTTTGAGCTCTCGGTTCCTTGCCACCTTGATGCCGAGAAAGTACTCTAGCCGGCCCATGTCGGTCATGTCGAACCGCTTGAAGAGTTGTTCCTTGAGCTTCCGAATCAGATCCTTCTCCCGTCCAATAATGATCATGTCATCAACATATAGTCCAAGGTACATCAAGCTTGGCCCCTCGCCCTTTACATATATCCTATATTCACTAATAGTCCTCTTAAACCCGATACTTTCCAAATATACATGTATACAATGATTCCAGCACCGTGGAGCCTGTTTCAGTCCATATAAACTCTTCTTCAATTACACACCAACTCCTCCTTTCCCTTCACTACATAACCTTCCGGCTGTCGCATATATATTTCCTCGTCCAAGTCACCGTTTAAAAATGCAGTTTTGACATCGCACTGCTCTATTTCCATATCTAGCTCTGTAGCTATAGCAACAGAATGCGAATCGACTCGAACCGTATCACTGGTGAGAATGTTTAAGTGTAGTCTACTCCCTCTACTTGAGAGAATCCGCGAACGACTAGTCTCGCCTTATAGCGCTGGACTTCACCGTTGGATTTGTATTTAATTTTAAAGACTCATGTGCAGGATATAGCTTTTCTGCCTTTGGGAAGAAGGACTAGTTCCCATGTACCATTGGCGATCAGCGAGTAGTACTCGGAGTCAGGCAGTGATCCACTGAGGTCGATCAGATCGATTAAAAATCTGACGAAAGCTCAATGGTTCTTTAATTTCGTTGATCATAAGAATACGCTCGCTAATTGCATGGGCATATTCGATAGCAGGGGTGACCTCTGCTCCGCGTCGTGCGTGGCGTATTAGACAGTAGTTGACTTTGAGGGAGACTGACTTGGACTTGACCTTCGTGAGGCGCATCTCCCTCTACTTCACTGTTGTGGTTTCTCGGAATAATAACTGCCCATTGACTGCGAGGTTGACCGACTTGAACTTGACCTTCGTGAGGCGCAGCTCCCTCTGGTTCGTCCGACTTCATGACTGTCCCATCCGCTCGCAGGACCATCCCAGTTTCGATTGGGGCCCATGTTCTTTGGTCAGGATTGTCCTCATGTAGAACTATTTTTTTTCCAGCATTTCTTCTGGTTCTCTTTGCAACCTTCATTCTCGGTCCTTCACCCTCACTACTGTCTGGCGACCGGTCTGGGCGTCGCCTTATCACTGCCATTACTGTCATCGATCTTCACTTCTTCAGATACATCTTCGCCAAGTACATGAGTATTCATCTCGTCAAGAGACATATCTTCGATGTCATTTACATGGTCGTTATCACGTACATTTCTTTCATCCGCATCAATATCCATCGCATCCCCGCCATATTTGGTACATTGTGTCTTACTCCACCAGTTACATGCGTTTGACTCAATAGTACAGTATCAACTTCTGTCGCAGTGTCACCATCACTATTATAATCTTTTTCACAAATTTCTTCTTCTAGCAATGTATCGTCTTCATAGCCTAAACTTTTAATTGCTCCTATAGATTTTTCATTAAATTTCACATTCCTCGCGATCTCTACCCTCTTTCCTGCTAGACTATAGATGCGATATCCCTTGCTCGCGTTAGAGTAGCCTACCAGAACACCTTTGATTGACTTCGGTTCCAGTTTACTCTTTCGCTTTTCCTCAGGAATTTGCATCGATGCTTCGCATCCAAAGACCCGGATATGGGATATCGATGGAACACGACCTTGTCCAAACTTCGTACGGTGTCTTTCTGGTGACTGCACCAGTCATGCCCATATCGGTCACGATATTCATTGCCCCACCCCATAGAAAGGGAGACCTGTCATTGGTTTCCAGCACACGTGCGAAACTCTGTATATTTCATCATAGTTCAGGGGAACTGAACTGGGTCTGACACTCCATACTAATCAGCCGCATTGCCTCGCGTATTCCTAAGCCTGGTCCAGGGTAGTCATCCGTTCACGATATAAATTTCGCATAATTCACCTCTCCCGTTCGACCTTGATCAGACCTTATTTAGTACAGTAGAACCCCGTTAGTACGATTTAATCTTTACAACTACCTCGTATCGGCGTACGAGGCACTAAACTTGTTTAGGAAGGCAACCGTTATAACGAATTGATTTTTACCAAATTTTTAGAATTACGCCACCGGATTTTATTGCTACATCTGGGATCGAGTATCGATATAGCGCGGTTTGACTGTATGCACATTTGTCTTGGACCTATTAATCCAGATTTGCCTTTGCCTTGACGGAAGAAAACATAGCAAATCGGTAACTATTGCACAGCTATTTTGTTTATCTTGCCTCCTAAACCTTCTCCCTACAAACATCATTAGTGTCGTCATGGACACTAAATATAATCTAAATATGGAGTTCTTAGACTCCGCTTCTACGGTCCTGTCATCAATCCCCGCAGTACTCAAACAACAGGATCCAGGGTTATGTATGTTATGTTATATTAAAATGTCAAATATATCATGAAAGGGAGAGTTGGAGGCCGGGCTTCAATAAAATATTGACAATAAAACTATCGTACAACTTATGAACCCCCGGTGAACCAGTAACCCTGACCCTGGAAGTCTAACAGTGTTATGGTTGTCACTCTAATGAGACACGTCAATCATCTCGTATTCGTGATCGCGACTCAACTGATCAGAGACTTTACCGCATACTCTTAATCTTCGACGTAGCATTTTCGCTTTCTTGAATGATTGGTGGCCCCCCATATCGGGTTAGTCCAGAAAATCCTGTCCGTCATATTATTGGACAGGAACAAACGTTCTTCCGGCACAGTCGGGAAGACTGTTTCCCGCCCGCTCCATATGAGCGACTGATGAGGCCCTACGGCCGAAATGGCTTTTTGAACTCCACGTTCAAGCATCTCGCGTGGAGATCTAAGACAAACACTTTCTGATTATAGCTCCTACTTCTCTTAAGGAACCCTATGTGGTGAGCAAACTAGGGTTAGCCACCCGACAACATATAAGCAGAGCATTTTCCTGGCACCTGATGATTCCCTAAGACGAAAAGCTTGCCCTGGGCATACGCTTCATGCCGGCGCTCCCCGTATATTTAAGGAGACCTCCTATAAAGTTTGATCACTTTAACCCTAAACGGATTTGCCGTCACTGCTGCCACTGAACTACGGAACCATGAAAGTGGCTGCGAGTGATTCATTCGCTGAGCCAAAGGTCCGTCAAGCTGAAATGAACGATATGGAGGAGATTACATCCATCTACAACTACTATGTGGAGCATGGAACGGCAACGTATGAGACTGACCCAATTTCGGTCGAAGAAATGACTCAACGCTGGGCGGCTCAGCATGAGCAAGGATATCCATATCTCGTGGCAAGTTGTAATAGCAAAATTGCTGGTTATGCCTATGTTCGTGCATACAATACGCGGGCAGCCTACCGGAACACTGTGGAGAACTCCGTGTATGTAGATCCCAGCTTTGTCGGGCGCCAAATTGGCACGGCCCTGTTAGGGAACCTCATAGAAGCCTGTACGGCAATTGGGTATCGGCAGGTTGTGGCAGTCGTTGGCGATACCGCCAATGAAGCATCTATTCGCTTGCACGAATCTCAGGGATTCCGCATTGTCGGGTCGCTAACGTCAGTGGGCTACAAGCATGGACAATGGCTGTCTACGGTAATCCTCCAGCGATCCATAGGAGATGGCGACAAAACTCCTGCTCAACCTTGAAAAAGTTAACTTGAGGATTACAATATGATGTGATGCGAACAATGTGTCGTCACTGGTCGCCCAGTGAGGGTTATGTTTCGGGAACATTGTACATACACTGCTGCAATTGTATTGTCCATTATCTGCCATGTATATCATTACTAGATTTATTTGGAGGCTATATGGCCCTAAGACGTGTGTAGCAGAAGGAATTAGCTTTACTGGAGCCAGTGGTATGCCCGGAACCAAGCCTTAATGATTAATTTTGTGGAAGAATGTTGTTTGAGTACTGCGGGGATTGATGACAGGACTATAGAAGCGGAGCCTAAGAACTCCATATTTAAATAATCCGTATCCGTCGGCAGCTTCTTCAATGAATCACGAACAGTCAGATGAAGACTTCGCTTGTGGTTGCCGCAATGATTGGGCCATTCCCCTTTTCCCAAGCTATAGCTCTTATATTCAGTTGTGAATTTGGTAGCGATGACAATCTGGTCGCGATTCTTGAGCTTCTCTCTCTGACCGATGTAGGCAAAGATAGAAGACTTCGGTTTCTTTGCTGGCTCTGGCCGTTCCTGAGCCTCTATAGTGTCTCTTTCGAAGGTGCTCTACCATATTACTTGTCGAGCTCTGTCTCTTCGAATCAGTAGTCTTCCAGCTACTTTGCTGTCCAGTTTTCTCGTCCAATAATGAACAATGGATCTCACAATCGATCGTCTTCCGTATGTTACTCTTTTTGAGAGTCCATGGCCGGTTAACCTCAGTTATATCAAAGTTGTCCCAACACTGCCAGCTCTTAGATTCAAACTTTGAAGGCTCAATATGTCGCGAAGACTGAGGCTGACTTGTGACGGCATCATCTGGAATCTCTTGTTGACGACTCAGCTGCTGAGGCTGACTCAGAGGGAAAGATCTCAGAATCAGGAAGGCTATCATAACAGTCATGGGGTTAAGAGTATTTGAGTCGATCTTCTAGAGAGGCTTCTTCATCACTTCCGTCATTGAAACGAAGTAGCTAATGCGTTTACCTCGCGTTCGACCATGGTATCCATTTGCTCCAGCCCCGTCTGATAGAAGAGCTGGTCAAACTTGAGGCTCGTATACGTCCAATAGTGCTAATCTTGAAAGCGGAATATAAAGATGAGTATCTTGTGATATATTCGATGGGAGAGGAGCTAGAAACATGTGGTTTTATACCCGTATCCTGTGGCTGCTTCTATCAATAGGTACATATGGCACAGTCCTGCTAGCGAGACTACATTCAACAAAAATTACATTGCTCTCGTACCAGGCACAATTAACACTGACAACTGGTCGGATTGCTTAGCAAATCGCTCACGTCGCCGACAATATCACCTATCACATATCACCTAATCTAACAGAGTCTAGAACAGAATGGTCTTCATGCAGGGAGCGGACAATATCACCAAATCTGACACAGTCTGCCAGGAACCAGACCATATTGGCAAATCTAACGGAGTCTGGAACGAATGAAACAATGACCAGATAAGACCAATGCTGACCAAGCGTGCCGCATACAGAATGAAGTAGACGTAACGAAAGTGCAAATGATGCAAGCGGATGTTAAATGTGTGCGGCTGATGCAGAGCATTTTACATTCTAATTGCAGATCTTCGATGCCGGCAGGAGTGTTGGCAAGTACACTGTCTATGTAATCCTGATACTATCAAACACTATTTTTAATATTATTTAGTCGAGAGAGTCGTATTAACAAAATTGGTGAAGTTGTGGGTTCCAAATAAAGTTTGGTGCTAAACCATCAAAAGAAAATGGTCTAACCTAAGTAGGCTAGTGCAATCATTTTAGATTTATCCGATTACGGCGGAAGGGAGGCGGATTTATTCGACAAGACGGCGGATGGCGGATTCGGTAAAATTAGGCGTATATCCGCATCCGCCGCAGCCCAATTTTACTTGTCGCTCAATTACTGACACGTCTTTTGTAGCGATTCATGTCACCCTCAGTCCCGCACGAAAGGTGGCAAAATTTACTTCTAGGTGAATATCCTGGAGAATTGGATTGGTATCTGCTTGTAATTGATTCTCCGTTTTGTTTATTGCGCTATGTTACACTAATTTTTAATCGTTTATATTCTAATTTCTATTATTTTCTAACTTCTCACTTTGAAAATTTCTCAACTTTCATTATGACGCTTGTTTGAATTGCCTTGCTTGATCGTCGTCGCCTTCGATACTTTGGCAACAATCGGCGCACCTTCCCCGCTGTCAAGGAACAGGAGCAAATGCGGTTTGCGCCTCCTATAAAGCGGAATTAGCCTTGACTGAGAAGATTTGCCCAGGGTTGGCAATCGGTGGCCGTGACACAAAACAAAGTTTAAAGGCTGCAATGACAGACATTCAAACCCTAACCTTGGACAGGCTAATAGCATGTCAGGGTAAGGGTTCCACCCCGGGTTCAGCTGACTTGTGGAACTTTATTTATTGTGACGTTTCCCGACTGTATTCCCCGCATGCTGGTCAGCTCTGCCTTGCTTCACTTCTCGTTTACTATTTCAGCGCTTTCACGATGGCCGACAGCACGCAGGCCACCACTGGACTGTCTTTAATTAGATCCGGTGTATCATTGCAACTGTTTGGACTACTCTGGGGAATGATTGTTCAGTTGACCCCGTTTCCGAGATTGGCTCTGACGGCACACATCCAGTTGATGGTCGAAGGTCAGCTCAGTTGAAAAATAGTGGTTAGATGCAGGCTGACGGAGCATAAGGCTCTATGATCCTTGGTGCTGGTCTTCTTATTCGGCAGCCCAAGCTGCTCAAGCTAAGCACGTTGGAGTCGAGTATAGTATGGTGGGGCCTGGCCTTTGTGTGGATCACCATGCTAGCTGAGTGCACAAACGCCTTCTGGTAAGCAGTATCTTTCATTATCTAGTCAGATCGAGATAAGTCCCTGCTAATACGTTTGTTGTAAACAGGGGCACGAATCAGATTTTGCCTATTGTAAGTGTGCTGGACCAAAGATATATATAGTCAGCCATAGTAACGAGACTGATTTGTGAGTACAGGCGGCAGCGGCAGCCGGGGCAAAAGGTGCAGTCCCATGGCAAGAGCAGATCATGACGATTACACATGTGCTTCCATCGGTCGGTCTTATCGGGAGCTTTGCTGTACTTGTCCTGGCCGTATTTAGGGGCGAAGACACCAAGAAAACGAAGTAGTCCTCCATGGAAATTTTATGAGTTATGAATATCGTAAATAGAAGATAGTACTTCGGCTTTTGTGCTCCAGATGGTATGGCTTTATGTTTTCTTCCGTACTTGACGAGCTCCGGACACAAGTCGGTTCTCCTGAACTTGAAATAGCCAGTCGTTCCAGTGTCATTCGGTCTTTGTTTGGATGTTGTGCAGGGCAGATATTTTGTACTAAATAAAACACGTAACAGAAAGAAAGCGAGAGGAACGCAAGACGAGCCAAGGAAGCGACAGCACGTTGCATGCGATCTCAGAGTTGCACTTCATACCGGATCGAGCGGCGGCGAAGTCGACGGACCGATGAGCCTACCTTTGACCCGAAGACATCTGTGGAATAACCATCTATACTCTACATACAGATAAATAAGTGTATTTGTGCTGTTATGCACTCCAGTATGCAATGTGATCTCAATAATCTACTTCTGTCACAGCATGAAGCCAATGACGATGGCCTCTATTAAACCCTAATCGACGAGCGGACAACTACAGCGTTATATTCCAAGCCTGGAATTGCCATTTGCCTCTGGTAAGACTTTACAGCTAAGAGTCAGGACTCTCAATTAGCTTGAGTGTTGGCATATACCATGAGCTACAGGATTTGATAGACAAACAATGCAAGTACGCGGCAAGAAGAACTTGCTAATATGGACGAACAGACTGCGCTGGCAGTGATAGAGGAGCAACAAAAGTACTATCAGACTGCGAGTTTGTTGATGAACCAGACGCTTGTTATTCGTCTGGCTAGAGAAAATTCATAAGCGAAATGCTAAGCCCACAGTTTAGGCCAGCTGCTCATATTGCAGGCAATGGCACGGTGACCCCGCAACCCGAGACTGTACATACTCAGCCGGACCTATTCGGGTTTAACCGCGCGGCTGGCATAAGCGATAACTCTAAATCTTGCTCCGCCGCGGTTCAACTGCAGTTCAGTCAGTACGACAAGTACTATTAGTTACAGTACGGATGGGTTGCAAGGATAAACTCTGGTACTTTTGGTTACAAAATACATGACGCAAAAAACAGAAATAACAAATCACCATTCCTCCAGCAATACGGATCTTCTATATCGCAACAGCGATGAATGCGCAAGAATCTCAGCTGGACGGCGACAGGGCTTTGGCTGCTGCTGGCAAGGAAATGTGATTCGGTAAACAAATGAGTCATAAATTGCTTTTGCAGAACAGCATAGCCCAAGGCGTCATTCGTCCAATCTACAAAATCCAACCATTGAGAACCGCAGAATCATTATAAGAGGACAAGGGCTGATAATGCACTCGGCTTTTACCTCCTCTGCCAAAGTGTTCCGCCGTAATATTTAACCTATTCAGTCCAGTTGAAGAGCCGGTATTTACCATCCCCGGAAACGCATTGTCGAAACGTTCATAAATCTCCGTTGGCGTGAAGTAATTTGGACCTTTACTCTCAATTTCCCCTTGGAAGAACCTTATGTACTCATACGTGTGCTCAAGATCTTGCGTTCCATCAAAGCAGGAATTTGATGATGCGTGACCGGGAATAATGGCGGAAGGCTCTAGGCCAGCCATAAATTGCAATGAGGTTAGCCAAGACTCCGTGAGTGCTGGTGTAACAAGGTCAGATAGCCAAATATGCAAGTCATGGCCAAAGATAGCATCACCAGGAACGAGAATGCGCAGTGAAGGAATCCAGAATATGGTCACGTCAATCGTGTCTGCAGACATTGGGTCGAAAAGGTATACTGGAGCATTTTCGTCTCCAGGTAGTGCGAAAAAGCTGTAGTCATATGTCGATGGAATACTCGTATTCTGCACCACATTGTGCGAGCCAAAGGTGCGGCTCCAGTCTTCAACCTAGCGGTATACTTATCAGCAAATTTATTACTTGATATCGAGCTTAGTTCCAAGTCATACCTTCTTTGCGGCTTCGCTTTGGATTCCACGCGCAACACGAGCCTTAGCGTAATATCGAGCGTCTGGAAACTCTTCAAAAAAGGCAGAATTTCCAAGATAGTGATCAGGGTGGTTGTGGGAAGTGAATACTGCGACAACGGGCTTATCTGTCGTAGCTTTGACCCACGATGCGAGTTCCTTTGACTTACCGATCGTCATTGGCAAGTCTATGACCATGGAAGCTTGAGAGCCAATGATCAACGAGGACACCATGTTGACTCCTTGGTCAGTGTTAACGAAAGTCTCCACCCGCAAAGGTTGATCCTGAGTCGGATTGCAAATTGATGCCAGTGTGCCCAAAGATAGAGCAGCCACTGATAGCAGGATGTGCATCAACTTGTTAGTCATATTGCGGCACGAACTCACTTAGTCAAACTGCTTCAGTTTATATATCCGCAAGTTAGCTAGTGGTATGTCAAATGGATGTGACGCCTTCTTTATAGCCACTGTTGTCGATACGATTCCGCTGTCTTTTCCATCTTTCACAGGCATGGATGGTGTTTAATTTTGATCACGAACTAGCTGTCACACACACATGTAGTTCTACAAGACAATCGAAGCGTACTTTCTACTTTGTGAAATTTGACCGGCCCATAACAATGTCTGCACCTTGTCATAACTGTATAGATTAGCATTTTTCGTCTCAGCATGGTAGTATCCGTCGGTATATTTCGCTATCCCTCTTCTATCCTTGCTAGCAAATACGGCTTGCTGATGGCTGCGGGTTAGGGTTGTAACGATCCCGACATCAACCTACATTTAACGCCTTGCTTGCCTTATCTAGGACCCTGTTGATCCTGTGGCGCAAGGCGCTGTCAAGCGAAATGGCACGGTTTGTTTCTGTGGTGCGAGTTTTTACAATGTGACGACTAGAGATGCCGAGGCTGCTGTATCAGACATCGTCAGGAGCGTGCTCCTGACGATCCCGTACCCTCGTCGGAGACCGCCGAACAGTCGGCGAGGTCCTTCGCTGGAACAGGATACTCGGATGTGGAATCTCGGGCAACGGCCGATACGTCGCTTTCCGCTCCGGTCATGACTTTGCCTTTGGATTTGCTTTGATTTGTAAAATGGAAAGTAGATATGAAATTATGTTATGGGTTATGGAGGCCCGGACGGGCGCGCAGAGAGCGATGTCAAGTATGCCTGAGTCTTCGCCGAGTACTCATAGATAATATTCTGAAATATTTTCTTACAAGCTATCCCGCTGTCCGTAACGTGTGTGGTGATCGTCGCTTAGACTCTTCACAGATGGTGCGGCTTAACTGAATCTTCGTGGGTGTGCCTCTTATCACTCGTTAATGAGGTCCCCTCTTCCAACATATTCACGTGCTAGTCAAATGTGCAAACACAATATGCATTCACAGTCAAGATCCTCCTCCTGTGTTACTTTGTAGCTGGGCTTATTTGCTTGAAATTTGTCCTGTCTGGTTTTGAGTAACCGTAACTAACGCTGTCAGCTTACCTGCCTCGGCCTGTGCTTCACCAACTAACTCATGTCCACAGTTCATGATTGCCGCACACCCTGCGATCGCCCGTCCAACCAGATTGGCTAGTAGATATCATGTCACCGCTTCCATCGCTTGTCACAAATGATCCTGCTCGCGACTAAATTCAGGGATTCAAAAAATGTCAGTCTCCCGCGGTGTCTGTCTGACGGTGCCGGTGACACCAAACTATTCTGCTTGATCTCGTGCGCAAAAGATTTGCGGGAGTTCTCGGCCGATTCTCCTCCGTCCTTTAGCAAATAAGTACGGAAAAACATTCATGAAACAAACTGTTTTGGATGATCGTGACAGGACAACTTAACGCGAGCCGGCATGGTTTAGGGTATGTGGTCCTGTCTGCGCCGCACCATGCCACAAATGCGCCATCCACCCTAGCGTGAAATGGACAACGCCGGAAGAAGGAAGGTTGTTCATTAATATCTAACTACTCTAATAATTTTGGCCATCTTCGATAGCCTTGACGACCCAAGTTCAGGCCGAGGCAAAGGAATGGTTCAATGCTACAGAGCTTTAGATAGTTAAAATGTCTTGTTCGCCTATCTAGTATAAGTGCGATTCTCTCCTGCTTCCCGACCTGCCACACACTGCGCATCACTGCCACAGGATATAAGTCTTGATTAGACGGTAGCAGTGCATGCCAACACACCCGGCTCGCCAATGACGCGTTACTCCTTCCACTCGTCTCTGCCCAACTTGACGATATCAGCCTGTTCCACAACCCAATATTTCGACGGCGCTTTTCCCTCTTTGGCCATACGAGCAGCTGCTACGGCTGCTCTACCAATGATAGTTTGATCCTGACCTGCATGTTACGAGTTAGTACCCATGTTCTCAAAACATTCAACTATTAATCAGGTTGGGCATACCTATCATATCCTGGATGCCCTGAACCAGCTTGTTTAGGTTTGCCACGATGTTCTCCAACAATGAAGCTTTGGGATTCTCTCTTCCGAGGATCAGACCTGGCCTCAGGAATAGCATGCTCGAAATCGAGCTCCTTGATGGTATCCTCAACGCCAATTTTCATCTTCGAGTAGGGCACGTAGCGAGAGAAAAAACCTCTGGTCCCTCCACTAGAGATGAACACGTATGTCTTCACTCCCGCCTCCTTGGCTGCTCGGGCGTTCTCTATGCCCAAGTCATGGTCGATCTTCCACTGATTCTCGAGTCCGCCGGCTGTCGCTCTCATGGTGCCAACTGCGTTGAAGACTAATGATGGCTTGGGAGACAGGGAGGCGATCATGCCGCCCCATTTTGATATGTCGCCTTCCTCGAGGGCTTGGAGCTTGGGAGACTGAGCATTTGGGAATCTCCTTGAGACAGTCTTGACGGATGAGATTGCGTCTGTGGCGAGGAGTGTAGCGAGGATCTGAGAGCCCACTGCTCCTGTACAGCCAAACACCGCTGCCGTCGTCATGGTGGAAAATTCCTATCTGTAGGCACGGTCTCAAACGGGACGCCTACCAGCAAGAAGAGAAGTAAGAGGGAGAAATTTGAGGAATTAACTTTTGACACAAACGAGGACATACAATGGCATGTGAACTTTGAAAAAGGAATAATTTAGGGAGACGTCACCGGCGAAGGGTCCCACTGAAGCTTCCCCGGGCCTCTTCAAAATGGGTGACGTTATCCACGGAAGTGGCTTACGGTATCCATCATGAAGCAGCCTGACCGATATGCCCATCAATGACAAAGAACATTTGGGGTATGCAAACTCAAGAACAAGTTTGTACGGCCTCAAGCAGGCACCCCGATGCTGGAACCATGCCATCGATCAATACTTAGTTGGCATTGGTTTTCGGTAACTCGGGACGGAACCTGGCACTTATGTTTGGCTTGGCCATCTCGAATATTTCCTTCCCATCATATTATGCTGGATGGCTATTAGCAAGCGCATCAAGGAGCACGTAAAACCACTGTAGTCGCTCACTGTGTCTCCATTTCGGGATCATCTTGGCCATACCAGTCCATGATGTTCGCATCCTTTTCCTGTTGAGATGATTGCTTATTGTCATGGGTACTTGATACTGCAATTTCGACGTCATAATCCTCAGCTTTCGCCTGGAAGCTGGCTCGGTCAGTTGATGCAGTTGGAAGTAAAGTAGTGGTGGGGTGAGCTTCCTTTTTAAAAATAGATTGGGGAATTGCTTCTAGAATTTCTTTCTCAACCATGCGAGCTAAAACAAGAGCCTATGATAATTACTCGGTGCTCTTTTACTGAGGTAAAGAAAAGTTGTGAGTCAGACAAATACCTATATCTCACTCCTCCATCTGGCTGCTTCGTGCTCCCCTCAAACGCGTCTTCAAAGTCGTCAGTGGTGGTGGATCCATAATCCAGAATACGAGATGCCAGACTATACGTAGACAGATATTGCCTGACATCTGCGACTATTGGATTAAGGAGGCCTAATGCTGCCGATTCATGGATATTACCGGGACACCACAGTCACCGTCTCGGTGAAACTGTCATATGACAATGACGGGTACCTATAACAGCGAAAACCGTCAGATATTTGTGATCAAGAAGCTATGCAACTAGTACACTATACCGCAGTTCCAGGGATTCTGGATATAATTTGAAAAACGCTTTTTCTAGTTGCAAATACTTTGCACGAGGCAGCTGAACATCTAGTCACCCCTCCGGAGAGTTACTCTTCAGGAGGTTGAGTGACCTGTTATAGTTCGCATCCATGCCCTTGTCCGGCGCAGAAGAAGCGTCTTTTGACCCGATAACTGGCATCCGCGCTGCCCCCCAAGTGAAACCAATGCTTTTAGCAACAGACTGATTGCTGGTGGGACTACTGTTGCGCGTGAGGCCACCAATCTCGAGAGATATTACCGAACCGTGGCCAACCGGTGTTCTGGTAGCTCTTTGCTCTGTATTTCCTGTTGGCTTCCTTTCATTGCGAACGACCGCGGAGTTCATGATCGGCGCCACGGTGCGTGAGGCTGAGCCTGTAAGTGGATCGCAGTCTCCGCAAACGGCATCCATGACGTAATGGATGAATATGCTGATAATGTGTGGTGATTGAGATAACGAAGGGAAAGCGGCACAGGAAGGGAAGACCGCGAGAACTGTTTGAAAGCAGACAGCTTGTTTGTTTATGTGCCGTACATTTCAAATTGGACCGGCCGCAGCGCCATTCGTGCGATGTTTCGATTCTCTACCAAAGGCAAGGGTTTCTGTCAAAACCCGAAGTGATAGTTTATTGTCCGATATTAATATATTAGTATTTCAAGTCAATTTCGTTGTCTGTAGACCTTATCATAGCGTCTATAATGTCCAGCCTATCGGATATCAATCCCACTGCTGGCTGACGCGGTGCACGACACGGGATTTATCAACGTAACGACACGGCTCTCCCACATACCGATACGCATATGGCGGCAAGGAGATAAGAGATGGTAGAGCGGCGTTGGAGCCGACAGTAGGTGGAGGTGCGGCTAGTGGACATTCGGAGGAAATCGCTGAACACTGGACGCAACAGCATAATGAACAGTCCAATGATGACAGCTATTGTTAACACATCAGTGGTTTTCTAAAGTCCGCACACGATTGCAAGAGTATGATTCAAGGTATCTAGCTAAATCAAACCGTACCACAATCTCATTTCTTCTCCGCCGCTACAAATTTCAAATATTGCCCCACAAGCTCTTTCAACGTCTCCTTGAATGATACGAGCTCCCACCCAAACTCTTTCTCCGTCTCCCGAGTATCCAACCTCCAGATCCTCGCCCTCAGGCTTGCCCCCAATTTCAATGTCCCGTTCTCCACAGCTTCTGGAAAGAACTTCCTAACATAGTTCTGCGCATCTTCCCAATCAATACCATCCGGTGCATCAGAACTCAAAATATAGTCTTTGTTCCCTTGCACACTCGGCTTCAACGCATCGATATGCGCCCTAGCCGCATCATCAACGTGCACCGTAGCCCCCACCATCTGCGGGATATTGGCATCCAGGAGCGGACCAAGTGCGAGAGAGTTCCCGGCCGTCACCAACTCAGCGGCATTTGTAGCCAGTTCATCTGGCCCGAATACTACTGTTGGCAGCAAGTTGACGAACTCAAATTCTGGCTTCTCCTCCTCCATGAATTTTCTTGTGGCAATGCGGGATAGGGTCTTGGATGCGAAGTATGCTTCCATTGACGTGCCGTAGGGACCGGCAATGCTGGAGTTGATGTCGGCTGCGGTAAATAGTGTGAGGTCTGGGGACGCAGGCGCGGGACCAAACATCCAGGCGAAGGAGATCAGGGTTACGGCGGAGGAGGTGATGACGACACGCTTTATTGAGGGAGTGCGGTGCGCGGCGTTGAGGATGGAGAGGGTCACTTTTAAGGCTGGGTTGATAATGTCGCGGTCATAGTCGTCCGACTAAGAAGGATTAGCTTTGTGACGATCAGGCACGGAGATGGGTAATACCTCGATGGCAGGAGGGGAGGCGATATGGAGAATTCCCGTGACACCAGCGAGGTGAGGATCGAAGGAGTGGGTGTCTGAGAGATCGGGAATAACAACCCATTGTAAGTTGTCCATGTGGGGTGCGACACGAGCGTGAGACTGGAGTTTTGTGGCCTGTTCGGCCTTGCGGATGACCGCACGTACTGGGAACCCTGCTTCAAGAGCTAGGATCAGAGTCTTGAATCCGATATAGCCAGAAACGCCCGTAATCTATGAAGGTGTAAGTAATTGTCGTTAGTGAAAACGGCCGGAGCCTGTGCTTTCTCACCAGAATGAGATCTCCTGCCATTATAATTCGAGATGCTCAGAAGAGACTTGGAAATTTTCTTTGAAAGAAGTTGAGATAAAATGGGAGGAGATGGGAGTGTTGGGATCTCGAATATGATGAAGATGAGGGGAACAGGAGAAAGGGGAATTGCATGCCATCTTATATACTTGCGAAGGCATTTCAAGGCGACAAGAATCTCCGGACATGAACAAGAACGACGCAATGAAATTCAATTGCATTAGATGTTGTGGTACTTGGCAATTGTGGCAGCGGAAAATATTGTATAGCCCGGAAAATCGACAAAACGCTAGCACGGATGATCGGAGATAGAGGCATTCGACGGGACGAAGGCTTGGCACTCCTTGGCACGTCGGAGCCCCTGGTATTCTGGATGATCCTATCGGGCAACTACCAGATCTCTCGAGGCCAGAAAGCTGATAGGCGATGGGGGTCGTCTTGAAAGATTTGTGATCTTGTTGTAAGAAGAGAAGGCGGAATGAGGTTGAGGTTGTGGAGTTAGTGATCTGCAGCGCGCTAGACAGCCTAACCCGAAGCGGCAAGAGCCTCCTTGGCTTCCCACCTCAACATCGACTTCTCTCCACCCAAAATATTCCGGGTGGCATGAAAGCGCAGCAACTTAGAAGATTGATCTGCTCCGCCCTGGCCCTGCTATCAGCCATTACATCCGAAGGTCACAGCGGACGTCCATGAATATAGAGCCTAGGACCAGTGGAACAGCCTCCTGCCGGCATGTCGACAATGATACCGGGCCGTTCCTCTGCAAGATCTGCTCCAAAGCGTTCACAAAACGTATGGTTCGATTCCTTTTGCTCTCAAGCACAATCCCATTAGCCATTTGCTCAACTGTCGTGCTAGGAACCTCGAGAAATCGACACGTACTGTACTGTAGGAAGAAGTGGGTGGACAGTCTCCCGGTCTTGAGGAAATCATGTGCAGCTTGTCGGAAAGCCAAAGCAAGATGCGACTCGGGACTCCCAAATTGTAGTCGATGCGATGATAGGGGGCTTACTTGTGTTTATGAATTGACTAGGAAGAGTGCGACCTCAGCCCAACAACCTGCATTTGCTCCACCTGATGAGCCAAGCCCCGATGGTACATTGCTTGTTGATATCCCAGAACCGGGCAATCAAAACGATATCCCTTGGAATGCCCATGCGGACAACGGCAATGACGTTCGGATCAGCTTAGATATGGATGCTCCTAGTCTTTGGCTTGCTCCTGTGCCCGACCTGACGCCTCAGAACGACCTCGCTCTCTGGAAACCGGATGCTGGATTTGTGGAAGACGTGGAAGTTTCTGACATGGGTGCTAATATTTCGTCCAATGGCTATTCAATCAATGGATCCCCGATCAACTGGTTCATCCCTGGCCCAACACCAAGCTTAACCCTCGACGCGACATTCTCAACTCCCGCAGACTGCATGTTCCATACCCCCTACCTAGTCCTTCGACCCATGGACCGTGATCTGTCCCCCACCTCGTCCAGAAGTCCATTCATTCACGCATATCTCCCAACGGGCTCACAAATCGGCCGCGCCTTCCTTTTGCAGAACTTCAAATCGTACGCCACGGCCCTTGCAGCGAAGAACCTGCCGCCCTTCATCCACGGCACGTCGCTTCCATCCCCAGACCCGAGCTCGGGTCAAACTCCGACTTGCGCAACCCCACCTCCCCTACCGACACTAGAGATTTGCAAATCGATCGTCTCACTCTACACCACCAAGACACCTGCAACAAGCTCTTTCGTCTGGCGCACTATAACCATGGAAAAGGACCGCTTTATGAACGAATACGGGAACGGAGATGAGTGGACTGTGCTGTCCATGCTTCAGGCAGTCACGTTGTATATCCTTCTCAGGATCTTTGACGAGGACTCATTCTCCGCTGAATTCGACCGCGAGCTCACTAGAGCGATGACGGTGAGACTTTGATTTCCTCCACTTATCAACGAGCTAACGGTTCTTCCTGCTAGGAAATTGCAATCCAAGCTGAACAGTGCAGATTAGTCTGCAGTGCTGAGATCGAAGGCCGCCGTCCGGAATGGAAAGAGTGGGTGTTGGTGGAGTCGAAACGAAGGACCGTGACGGTAGCCTTCATACTGTATCTTCTGTTCGACATCAAACCTGAACAACGGGCCAAAACTAAAGTCGGGCTCTCGGTTCTACCGCTTCCTGCCCATAAGCATCTTTGGGAGGCGGCGACGGAAGGTGAGTGGATAGAAAAGTATGACGAGATGCTGAGGGCAAGACATGGGAGGTGTTATTTGAGGTATGCGGATTTAATGGCGCTTAGGAGGGGACATGGAGGGGATAAGATGAATGACCTGAATTCATGGATGGTGAGCAGTGATGCGTTTGGGATTCTAGTTCTCATGGCTGCGAATTCTCTCTAATTGTCTATCTTCAATGAGCATTATCCCACATCTCCCTAAACCAAGCTTTATCCGCTCCTTCCTCCTCCTCTTCCTCACCCCCACCCGCATTCTTCTTCCTCGCCATCTTAGCGAGCAACTCGTCAAGCGTGACAACCTTGACCACCTTCCCCTTGTCCATGATAACAATAGTATCAACGCTTCGGATGGTGTCCAAGCGATGAGCTATCGTCAAGATAGTGTGCTTGGCGAACTCCTCCCTGATGATGCGCTGCATAAGCCCGTTCGTCCTTGCGTCCACGTTGCTCGTCGCTTCGTCAAGGATTAGGATCCTAGATCGGTCTTTCAGGAGCAAAGCGCGGGCAGGCCGAAGAGTTGGAACTGGCCGTGCGATAGAGGGGAGCCTTTAAGCGGTGCTTCGAGGGGATCGACTTCTGCTTTCTTCGGCGTGATGGCACCGTTTGCCGTCTCATCATTACTCGGCGTTGCGGTCCCAGAGGGCGCCGCAATAAACAACCATTGATTTTTCATTTTCGGTTGGCGGCGGATCTTCTAAAAAGTCTGGCAGAATGTATGCACTGTCCCTCGAACTTATAACAGATTCAACCTGACTGAGTCACCGTATCGGGCATGGAGCAAAACGTAGTTCGAAACTCGTTCGGAGCTTCTGCCACGACAATTAGATTACCGGACCATAGAAGAAAAACTGGAACACCGCCGTTGGTGCATTGCCTATTCTTTAAGTTGATTTATGAGTCGACTGATGGGACGGAATTCGTGGCCGTTTCCGTTTCGAGCATTAGGCGACAAGACGAGTCTGGAACACACTCTCGTAACAACAGCTTGCGCAACGACGGGGCTTCTCAGCAGAAACCGGTTTATGCCATTGTTCGATTGAGATGGTGGCATGATTGGTTGTAGCCGAGTAGACAGCCTAGCCGCTGTGCAGCAACCAGACACCAGGACAGCCATTAATCCAGCCCTCTCCAGTTTTAAGTCATAGCCCTAACCCAACCCTAATCACGACGATGTCAATAACTCTGTGTAGATATATCACAGAATATAGACAGATATGTTGTCTAGGGACATGCAACGTAAAGCACGTTGTTTTCACTTGTTGACTCTCACATTCCCCATCCGTGCGATCTCTCAGGATCTCTTCTTCTGTGGACTCACTTCGTCCATGGTCCTGATCCCGACCCTGATCCTGCTGCTTCCTGTCTTCGTCAGAGAAAGGGCCAGTTGAAATTTCAGTCTTTATAGAGTTGAAACTTGACAGCCGCTAGCGTTCTTATTGACGCGTGCTTCTAGAATTTCGCTTCGAACCTTCGTATCGACGTCTCAAATCCTCCTGGCCGGGTTGTATATTTCCTGTTAAAAAATGAGGGTGTCGTGGTGCCAGCTAATTGGTGTGGGTCATGTGACCTTACGTCATGCTAGCTGTTTGCATCGACAACGGCCGAGTTTTCACTGAGGCAGGCGGTTGACACTCATTTTCGGGTTCTCAGGTGCCTAACCAACGACTATATACGTCGTTGTAATGTATGCAACGCACGGGTACTATTTGGGCACAATTCACACACCGGCCAAAGCACAACCTGCCCCTCTTCAGGATCGCCGCGCGAACATTTTCACTCGGTAGTCCAACACGATGGTTGTGAGCGACTTGCGACGATGCCGAATCGGCTGAGGAGCCTGACCGAACGGCGGAGGACGGTCTCCACTGACAATCTCCAACCTTCGGTGGCCCCTGAAAGCCGCGACGACCTGATTTTGGACTCAGACTCGACGACGCATCTATTAGGGCGCGTAGAGGAGAATGTCTCGATCACATTCTTGAGGGTCTTGTAAACAGTCCAAGGTTAGGGCACGCTCGACAGACCGACCTCAGGGCTAGAGAACGAGGCTCGACAGTTTGCGGCTTCATCAGCCTCTCCAGGGCATGCGGCCGAGGCGGCTGGCAGACGGTTGCATCTAAGTCTAGCGGAGTAGCGTGAGTGCAGATGCTTCTTCGGCTGTCAATCGCTTGCAGGTCGGCTGGATGCATCAATCTCTCGAAGCGAAACTGCGCTCGATCGATTAGCCTGCATTCGTGCCGAGTGCGTACTGCGTCAGCTGGCAACTTTCTCCTCCAGCCAAGACTACCGCACCGCAAGATTCAGGCGCAGTTGTTGACAAATCTCCTGATAGAGATTAGAGAACTAAATTTGAAATGTTGACTTCTCATAATATGAGTAGCCGGTGCTTGACTCAGCCTTGGCTAGTAATTCATGTGAGGTGCAACGTGAAGAATCTCACATGCTGCGCGGGCTTAGTGCGCGGCTCTCTCGCGTATTTGCGTCTTGCGGCTTGGCTATTGTCCACGCGATATTTTTTGCATAGTACGTTGTAGTGTATATATATATACTGATCCGTCTTAGATCTCAATTACAGCATTCGATTATTGAACAACATGGCAGTCGAAAAAAAATTGCGCCTACCAACCGATCCTCACGAGCTGCCGCAGTTCGTCATGCAACGTCTTCACTTCGTATTTGAAGCTGCATTCTACAGCATCCTTAAGCATCTGGAGCAGCCACCGCAAACTGATCTGTGCAATTTCCTCGGATACTGCGAGGCTTGGTGTACATCATTGCTTGCACATCACGACACTGAAGAGCATATCATGTTCCCCTATCTTCAGCGGAAACTAGACTTTGCGGAAGAAGTAGAGCAGCACAAAAAGATACACGACGCGCTGGACGCTTTTGTCGAACAAATAAGATTGGCGAAGAAGGATTCTGCCGCATTTGATCCGGCGCGGATGATGCAAATCTTGAAAGACGCGGAGGACAATTTAATGGCCCATCTCCACCAAGAGATCGACGACCTGGCGCCTGACCGCTTGAAGGTTTTCTCCGGCGAAGAACTAGACGAGATGATGAAATTGTCCGAGAAATATGCCCAGAAGCACACCAGTCCGGTTGTCATGTTGCCTCTGCTGCGGTCTCATACTCCGCCGGAACACAGGTGTTTCCCACCTTTGCCATGGCCGGTCGAGAAACTCTTGTTACCTTTTCTGGCAATGCGCCATGGCGGTTATTGGAAATACTCACCTTACTCGGTCGTTTAGTCTCGTTAGCCGTGCAGGATTGCCTTTGCTTTGTGCATGTTTTTCTCTTTCAATTCTATATGGTTCAATGTTCGCAAGCTAAAACAAAGCGAGTTTCTTGTGTTGGGTCGCCAGAATGTGCGCTTAATAAGCGGTATACAATCATGTGTTCAGAATTTCCCATCTTGCATTGATATCTAACCAAAAGAAAAAATTCTTGAAATTATCGGACGAAAAGGAGAAAAGAGAACATGATTGGAAAATGAGCGCTACATGTACGCCTTCCAACAAGGAACGGCGCTCATATGATCTTCACTAGCACGCATAAAAAATAATACTCGCGGTTCTTTGATAATCTCTCTCATTCTCCTCTTTTGCAAGCGGTGCCTCTATCGTAAGATTTGCCGCGAGAGTCGCGCAGTGGCGGCAAAATATTAATTTAACGGGACCCAATCGGCTCCTCTGACTGCCTTCCGATAGCACTTGCATTTCGGTCTAGTTTATTAATACATCGTTTCGGAACGCCTTCCATCACAAGACCACCAACACGCGCAAGTCTGGACGCTAAAGGAACGGATGGGGCATTAGCCAAAGCCTGGCATGAAGCGAAGACACAAAAATTGCCGTGTTGCGGGGAAACGGCGGGTAAGGGTTATCTCACATGCCAATGAAAATAACAATCGAGAGCTCAGTACTAAGCTGAAGCCTATCAGATGTTCTTAGTACTAAATGAAGGAAGGGATGATAAAACATTATAATATAACATCTCAGCTCGTGCTCGTTTTTATAATATAACATCTCAGCTCGTACTCGTTTTTATAATCAAACTCGTGCTGTTGCTTGCCGCCGGAACCCTGCCCGCCAAAACAAACACCGCGGCCCTTACTCGGAGCCAGCCCTACATGATATCAACTTCTGAAACGAAGTGGCAGGTTAGATGGCGGGAATGTCGTTGTTCAGGACGCAAGTCCTATTTCAGACAGCATCAATGGTGATAACATTGACGTTCTAGCGCCGATGAGTCTCAACAAGGTGCAATAGCTCATCGAAGAAGAAGCGCTTTCGGTCGAACAACTTCAGACTCGTAGTCTCGTTACAGCAGCGATGTGACGATGAACAAGTTTGTTATCAGCGCGCATGGAACTTGCTCAGGGCCAATGAACGTGAACAAAGACTTGATGTACAGCTCTCGCTCAGAGATGCGAAGTATTTGGCCCCTACGTTACTAAGAGTATGACTAACCACGACAGGTATCGCCGTCTTCAATAATCGGCCGTAGACTCAAGGGTCATTATCAGTACGGTTCCAACTGCACTGTATAGCGGGTCGGCGTCCGTCTTGCAAGAATTGATCAGAGACTCCGTGCGAGAGGCGCTTTTTCGACTTAACAGCGGTGACCTATTATGAAACGTTGCAGCCACGACCAACACAGCACCTTCGTTTACGCCACTGTAAACTTATGGAAAGGAATAGTCTAGATTGCAAAGTGTTTTGGATTATGTACAAGTGGAGGTCTAGAACGTTGCAGGGGCTTATCGAGGTGTCTGGGTTAAGTGGTGGATGAGCTATAAAAGTGGCTGCATGTATCTATAGAGATAATAGATGATAACGCCAACCATCCTTCTGCTCCCAACTTTCAATACAACCTCAATGAGAGGCTGTCGGGAGTCGTCTCTTGTCCAACCGATTGTTGGACGTTACTTTATGCGGCGAGGGTGCTGGTGGGTCTGCTCTTGCTCCCACCAGCACTTCGCATAAATCTCGACCGTTGTTGATGAATTAAATAGTGCGTCGTCCGATGATTCTAAACAGTTATCCCTGCTACTGTTGAAATAGACAGTAGCTCCATCAGCACCATCCTTTTTTAAAAAGCCATTTAGAAAGAAGTAAAAGGTACGCACACATATAATATTGACGATCAAAAATCGGACTTCCCGGACAGCGTCATTCCTATTATAAAAATAATTAATTTCTTGGTGTCCAATAAATACTGACGCCAAACTAAATGCTACTATAAGCAGCGCTGATGGATAGAGCATGATTCTCTTCTTCCTGGGTGTCTGAGTGGCGATAAGAAGAGATGGAAAGTATCGCGAGGTCCTATAGGAATGCGAGTAAGGCCGAACCTCATCCTTTCTATAAGACTTATATTTTGCCCACAGCACGTTCGCAAGAGGACATTCGGTCGTGTAGGTCCTCTTGACAATCGGTGTGGACGAATCAAATAGGGAACGGAGAAGAAAAAGAAATCATTTCCCAAAACTATTACGGCAATTTTCATTGACACTAAGTAGAATTGGATATCACTGTTATCACTCATCGACCCAGTCGCAACTGGAAATAGTTCACATGGCCCCCTTGGCAAGACAACACCAAATCACTAAGGATCAGATGAGATCTGATCTGTGCACGCATAATCCGTGACCTTAATAGCATAATATTTTGGACGCCAAGCGCGAACAACAGTCAACAATTTCGCAGCGAGCCACGCTGTCGCAGGATTTTCTGTGAATATCGTATTCAAGTCGGGTTAGCGTGATTTCGTCGGAAATTAGCTACGATCTCGTCGGCCAGCGGCGCGGTAGTCTGGACGGTGTTAGGGTTAGAAAGTTGCGAGGCGCTTTTTAAGTCTGAGCCGCACCGTCACACCCATGACGCCACGTGCAGACTTCTTCGATGCTTAGCTGGCACTTGCTCATTTCGAAAGAGGAATAGAATAGCTCAGGTTTCAGGAGAAACGAATGAAATATATAAGGGGACCGCACTGTTTGAATTCCTGGGAACAAGCTTGGAATCTGCTTGAAAAGGTTAGCACACTATGTCAACGTTTCTAATGTGTAGATTTAAGTAATGTACACCGCTTTACAGAGGTGTGTTCATACACTGTGCGCGTATCCAGAAAATTATACCCGGCTTTTGTTTTACGGTGGGATACCTCCGTTCGAAGTGCGCGCCGCATACAGTGGGGGAATGCGTTTTCGCATTCCCGAATGATGGTTATTTCCGACAGAGTTCAGTGATATGGAATAAGCTTCGCCCCTGTCGATCAGGGAAGAAGTTTTTCCGGCTGGTCGTCGCGGTCATAGCGTTCTTTTAGGTTTTAACTAAAGCCCGTGGCGCAAGATGGCAAGATGGGGAGTTCTACTACGTCATGGCTCATTTATTTCCGCAACTGTGATGTCATATAATCGTCGCCTTCTACTTCACTTGCTTGGTTTTGTTCTCGAACCTTTCGCACGTGCGGATAGACCTTTCCTAGGCCTCCTCACGGACTATAACGGGTAATGGAAGTTAAGGTGGCAATCGCAGAAGGACCTATAAGTACACGGGGGAGCTTGTCTTGGATTCCTTTCTCATGTCTCCTTGACCTTCTCCAGCTGCTCGGTTATGACCAGGTGTCATGGGCTCTCTGCTGACTCTCGACACCTTCATCTCTACCTTGCCGTCTATGGACGTTAGCAATCGCGTGCCTGCAGCTGAGCGCACACACAACTCTACTATCCAGGGCGTCGCTGTCTCACTTTACGAAGTGGGCTGCATGGTTGGCGCCATTGTGAAATGGTTATCGGCGGCAAGATCGGTCGCTACAAAACGATATTTAGCGGCTCGATACTCATGATCATTGGCACTGCCACCCAATGCTCCTCGTTTTCGCTCTCTCAGTTCATAGTTGGTCGAATTGCCACTGGCTTTTGGAAATGGCTTCATCACTGCGACCGTGCCGATGTGGCAGTCTCAGTGTGCTAAAGCGGAGACATGGCCAGTTAGTTATGGTCGAGGGCGCCCTTATTACTGGCGGTATAGCTTTGTCCTACTGGTAATGGTTTTCAGTCATTCTCTCCTAAACGCTATATTGACGTCCTTTAGGATCGACCTTTTATTCTACTTCGTCCCGTTTCCCGATCGCTTTCCAGGCAGTCTTCGCAATTATCGTCATGTGCACTGTGCTACCACTCCCCGAGTCTCCGCGCTGGCTCTTAAAAAAGGGCTATGAGGAAGAAGCCGCGTTTGTTTTCTCTTCCCTCGCCGACGTGCCTGCGGACAGCTCGGTCATCGTCAGACAAGTGGACGAGGTCCAGTCAACTCTCACCTCCCAGTCCCATTCGTCTTTTCGGGAAATCTTCACTTTCACGAAGGAGAAACACTTCCACAGGACTATGCTCGCGTTTTGGAACCAGGTTATGCAGCAGATCACAGGTGCCAACCTCGTCATCTACTATGCGGGAAGCATATATGAAAATTCCATCGGCCTCTCGCCGGTAAAGGCAAAGATTGTTACAGCTTGCAACGGCACTGAGTACTTCCTGGCCTCATGGGTCGCGTTTTTTACGATCGAGCGTCTCGGCCGCCGCAAGCTGATGATCGGAGGCGCTACTGGCCATCACTGGCACGACATACTTGGCCGACCAAGGAAACAGCAATGCGGCCGTTGTGGCGGCCGTCTTCCTCTTCGTTTTTAACACCTTCTTCGGCATCGGCTGGCTCAGTATGACGTGGCTATATCCCGCCAAAATCGTGTAGCTAAAAGTTCGCGCTCCAGCGAATGGCCTCTCGACCGCTGGAAACTGGATTTCCAATTTCCTGGTCGTTATGATTACTCCCATTGCCTTTAATAGCATCGGCGTCTACACTTACCTCATCCTCGCAGCCATCAATGCCGTGATGGTACCCACCGTGTACTTCTTCTATCCGGAAACCTCCGGTCGCTCGCTCGAAGAGATTGGCGAGATCTCGCGCGTAGCAACTCCTGGACGCCGTGGATGTTGTTGGGATTGCGAAACAAATGCAAAACATCACACCGGGAAGAGCGACGAGAAGCCGGAGAGACAAATGTAATGCATAGGTGGAAGAGCCAACTTGACGAACACAACGATAAGACTGACGCCCAGTACAGGGATCGGAGCTTGCTTGACAGCGCAAGTGGAGTGAGAGCTCAGGAAGCACGTATGGCGATACTGTAGATGACAAACGATAGATTAGGATACACGGTCGGGTTATAGAGTTAATAAAGTTAATTGTACTGGTAGCACTGTCGTGACAAATGTTGATACATATTTTATCTTGCTTCTTTTAGGGTAAATGCATTCAATGGCGGAAAGATGCACTTCTTACGACTTAGAACAGCAGATTGAAGACTTGACCGGCGTGCCAATTTACGCCCCGATAACTTTCCACTCGTGAGGCTCTACTTTAGAACGAAGTTTCTCGACTTGGTGGAGAGTGTTCTGGTTCAGGCTTGAGGAACCGCGCTCATCGCGACGCGCCTTGACAGGCTCTGCTGCGGAAAGCAATAGCGATATTGGTGTAGAGGGGGGCAAGATTCGCACAGCCAGATCCGCGGTTTTAGATAATTCTTTCAATGTATATGGCCTTCGTGGGCATATATTTTTATTATAAGCGTTGCACAATCCACGATGGCGAATTGCTGTTTAGCAAGTTTTCGGATATTAAAAATGTTCCTGGAGTACACTTCACTTCCACGGTTGAATTTCTCGCGCAGTCCAAACCCAAACTAGAAGATTTATGTTATAAAAAAACCATTGACACAAATCGCTTGTTCTGCATGAACAACAGCGACCTTAGACAACGCTGGGGCCCAGGACTACATAGACATAAAGCCAGAGCCAGCGGCAACCAAAATGCTCTTGCAGCAGCGCAGTACTCATTCTTTGACGTCTTTACCACTTGCATTCGTCCAGATCCACTGATATTAGCTCATTGTTTCACGCGTCTTGCGGACCAAAGGCCCTGTAGTCTGTCAGGAAGTCGGTGGAATTTTTGATGCCGAGCCTGCGGTCGAGCTCCATCACTTGGAGGCGCAGCGCGCGGTTGTCCTCCTTCAGCTCCTCGAGACAAGTCAGGCAATAAGTCAAGGACTGAAAAAGTTTGTCATACTTACCTCCATCTCTTCTTTCGTCTCGGAGCCGATGTGCTCGGCAATCTTGGCTATACGCCAGAACCGCAGGACGACAATCAGCTCTGCGCCTTCCAACGCAGTCCCCTGCTCCAGGATGTCGATGACGAAGCTTGCAATGATGACCACGGTATCCAGTATACGCAGCCAGCGCCCTTTGCCAACAAAATATTGAAATCCAAACGCATACACCGAACAGACCAACTCGACCATGAAGATGGTCGATATCGCTAGGGACAGGCTGGCAAAGACTGGCAAAGCGCCTTCTAGGAAGCCGTATACATCAGGCTGCTCGCACGAGAATAATTCGATGTACAATTCTGCTATCACGATCAGCGTTTCCACCGCGACGAGGGTGATGATGATGATATGTGCTACACGAGAATCGAGAAAATGCCGAATACGCCTCTTAAGCCTCTGTCCAATCGGCCGCGCCTCTGCTTGCTGGTCCCCCAGTAGCGACGACGTCGAACTGCTCATCGTACAAATTGATGTGATATGCGGTTGTAATGGAGTTTATAGTTATATCGTTTGGGCTGTAGTGATTTTACATTACGGCTTGAAGTCCCTCGCGGGTGCGACGGGAGGAGAATAGAGGTTACCCTGCTCGATGATAAGGCGTCGGCCTGCCCCTGAATCTAAAGTTTGAAACCGCTCACCGATCTACAGAAATTGCAACTTGTCCGACATTGGCTATTATTTCGAAAGGTGTTTGTGATGATGACTACCATTTGAAAAGGGACTGGCCCTTCGAACTGTAGAGAGCAAGTGCATCATACTGAGGTCCCGGGCATTAGTGCCGCAGCAAGAAATAGTTCCAGTTTCTGAGGTAGTTAGCGCTAGGATAATGTTTAATAAACAGACTTGCTTGGATGGCGCCGACGCTTCTTGGGCCCAGAGATACCGACGAGGCGAATGAAATGTGAAGGAGCTATGACTTTTTGCAATGCACAGGTATTTCGAATATTTAGTAGCCAGGAAGTCGTCAATTTATTTGTTATTCGTGTCCGCCCCTATCTTTATAGTGACAGTGGGAATTCTAGAATATTAACCTGACTGAAGTTGTAGTGAAGCTATCTTTGGAAGAACCCTTGGCTAACAACATATCCACTTTCTTCTAAACAAGGAGCTTCCAATTCAACTTCAGCGGCTTCCATCCAAGCTATCGAAGTTATTATGTATATTTAACATAGACTCGAGATTTGAGATACTTACGTGCGCGATCATATCTACTTTGGTCCAACTTATCACACGTTAAACATGTTGACCATCCACGGGGACATAGTTCTATTATAGCGTGTGACATTCTGACCATCCGCGGGGGGATACTTCCGTTGTACTAACTCTGCTAATGCCACGTGGGAGATATGTGCGGAGAATATGTGGGGTACGATGCGGAGGGATGGGGTAAAAATATCTCCTCCCACATTTGCTATATTTGCTCAGCATTGTTCAAGTGGGATATCATTTCAAATCCATCCCTATAGAAATCATGTTCAGTACCCCTATATTGGACAGTCGATTAAACTAATAAACTATAACTATCTTGTGACTTGACCAATCTTAATACCTAGAAGCATAATAAAGCTCAACAGGAGTCAGATATTACTACACTGTCCTCACTCCTGCGCTGAATGCACTTACTTTAGTTTGACCGAATTAAGCTAGCAAGCCTGTTCCGGAATTAGGAAGCGGGGAGTAATAAACTCTCCCTCCCGGACTTACTGGATAGAGTTAGGGTAGTCTACATCAGGGTACACCTCGTCGGCCGAGTTGCGGAATTACTTCGTTTTCCGGATCGTACTCCACCAATTCGATGGGCCTAGCGTCCTCCCCGCACAAAGATGGTGTCAGATGGCAGGACGGATAGGTTTCGTACTCTCTTAGGACCTCATCTACGCCGGATTAAACTCTAGTTGGAATCATAACGCCACATTTTCGACCAATACCCCTCACGGCCTAAGAAGTTTTGACGTCAAACAAATATTAGTGTATAGTATAGGCAGTGAGTAGGTGCATAATGATCAGTCACGTTCGCAGAAGAGCATATCACCTCACTAGTATGTCTCATTATTGCGGATAAAGGACTTGAGCCATGGCAAATTCAGAAGCTATAGACGACTATAAATACTCGGCAATATCGCCAGTTATTGAGCCAAATATTCCACGATTACTTCTAAATACGAACTTGAATCTCAAGCAACGATCATGGTTCATAACAATACGAACGATAAGGCGGATAGCCAGTGGGTTGAAAACTCTGGTGGTCTTATTGAGCACAGTCCAGGGAATGTTGTTATCAAGTCCATAGCTGATGATACGGCACCTCCTACCCTGAAGGAGTTGCTTAAGTATTGGCGTCCATTTCTTTGGTGTAAGGATTTATTGATTAAATGTCTAAGTTGCCCTAGGTTAAATGCTGACATACAAGGCTTTTTTATGTACATGCTCTCACTGAACTTGGGTTACGAATCCTCTAACCTGGGTCATTTGCTTGGCGTACGGGAGTTCATGTACAAATTTGGGTACAGAACATCTGCGGGGACATGGGTCATTTCTACAACAGATCAGCAGCTCCTTACGATCGCTGGTTTTATTGGACTTGGTAGTGCTGCCATAGCGACTGGTATATTATCTGACTTGTTGGGTCGCCGCAAAACAATATTGCTTGGTTGTCTCCTTTGCTTCGGTGGCATATTCCTGCAATTTTTCGCAAAGAGCATCATGATGCTATTTGGAGGGAAAATTCTTTCAGGCCTAGGATACGGATTGGGTCATTCAATTGGACCTGTCTTCGTTGCTGAGATTGCGCCAGTCCGATTCCGTGGGGTTTGTCTTAGTATAATTGTTCGTTAAATTAACAATATCTGGCTTTATACGGCACTAATGATACTAGAATGTCACGATCACCCTGGGTCAGTGGTGTAATGCCTTGGCTATATATTTCTGTCAAAATCTATCCAGTGACATGGCCTGGAGAATACCAGTGGTTACTCAGGTTCTCTTTCCTTCTGTTTTACTACTTATTGGAATTCCATTCCTTCCCGAGTCTCCAGCTTGGCTAGTTTTCAAGGGTAAGCTTGATGAAGCCGCCCAATCACTCCGTGTTTTCAATGGCAACGACTATGATACGGATAGAGCAATTGCAATTCTCGAGACTGCGCTGGATGAAGCAAAACATTCCGAAGAAACGAATGCCAGATGGATAGAAACTATTCAGGGTACTAATCGTCGAAGAACTCTGTTGTCGTGCATGGGATTTGCTTGTCAGCAATTAATTGGTGCAAGTTTTATGGCCGGCTATGTGTCATATTTTTTTGTGCTTGCAGGAGTAAACAACCCCTTTGGGATGGGTCAGATGGTATATTCCTTCGAACTTCTTGGAAATATGTGCTCTTGGCCTTTGATTGAACGAGTGGGTCGAAGGCGTATTTTACTATGCGGTATGATATTTATGACAACGACTCTGCTTATTACTGGCTGCGTTAGTTTAAACAAAGGACAAGCAGCATTAAAAGCTACTGTCAGTCTTATGACAATTTGGGCTTTTGTGGTGCGTATTATAATATGGTCGACGGTGTTAACGAATATTGACGCGAGATAGTACCAAATGACTGCCGGTGCTGTTGTATTTGCAATTGCAGGCGAGACTCCAAGTCCCAGGTTGCGTCAAAAGACGTTTGCACTTAACGTAACGACTGCCAACATCTTGTCAACCGTTGTTCAGCTCCTGCTGCCGTATTTGATCAATACAGATAAAGCAAACCTTGGTGGAAAGGTTGCTTTTGTATTCTTCGGACCATCCGTACCGTGTTGCATTTATTTGTGAGCATACTAGTTTACAAAGCAAGAATCATCCGGCTAATGAATCTATAACTAGATACTTCTGCTTACCAGAGATGAAAGGTCGCAATGTTGCCGAGATAGAGGAGATGTACCGGAAGAAACTTCCGGCGCGGAAATTTGAAGGGTATAAGTGTGAAGTTACAGGGGTTGAAAGTAAATATACCAAGGAATTTGAATCCTGAAATACGTTCGATCTGAAAGCTGTTGTATGCTTTCAAAATCTTCAGATGATATATGAACAATGAAAATTTCTTGAGACTCGAGTCGTCCACTAGTAAGATGATAATGTATGTCAATGTGCTTGGAGCGAGTACGGAAGCTTGTATTGCGAGCCTTTGAGATGCAGTTCGTATTTGTCGTCATATATAAGCATAGGCGTCAGTTGTGGGTAAGTAAATTCAGCGGACAACTGTCGTCAATAAAGTTGCGGCATGGCTCACTCCCACGAGTCGCCAAAAATGACGTCACGCCAACAGCTTTAGCGGCGTCGATGTATGCCACACACAACCAAACCTAGAACCCAAACACCAGTGCTTGGCGTACAGGAGAAGAGATAATCAGAGCCGCAACTTGTATATTTCACAAGGGCCCTGTCCCGTTTAGTAGCCAATCCTCTCAAGCAGGATAGTCGAGTGAACTGTGTCTGTCCGGCTTTTATCGTAACAAAAATGCTCGCGCTTGCTTTGGCTGACTTGTTTCTAGAGGGAAGCAGTTATCGAGGCACATGACACGTTCGTGGGGAATGATATCCTTATTGGTCAGTCAGTAGGATAGAGTGGTTTTTTTAGGACCATGCCTGAGCAGATAAGCGAAGTCCCCAAAATGCATTATGGCGAGATTCGCAAGGCATTGCAGAAATTTCCAGTCATGCTCCAGCGGTGCAGAGACCATGGTCGATCTCTATTATGAGTCTAAATGGCAGAGTGTATTCTGGTTGTTTTCTTTGTATTGACCCTGACTTAAATTTACTTCAACATGAATTTAGCCAATAATAAGGCGATCAGCGAAACTGAAACTATGTCGAATAAACTGGTCCAATTCGTGACAGACGTAATCTACTGTGATGTCGTCAGCCTGTGTGCTATTTAACCCATCCTTGAAACCCAAAAGTTCTGTCACGACAAACAAATTGAGCGTCATGCAACCGAGACTAACCCTGAACATTGCGCGGGATAACCTGACGTTGTCGGAATTCGGAATAGCCCGGACCATGTGGGGACCCTAACATACTTCGGCCATAGCATACCTGTGCTTGTTGGAGTGGGTTTCGTATTCAAGAAACACTGTATTGCTGAAGCAGCCTCTCCCGCTATTGACCAGGAGAGATATATGGCAAACTTGTATGTGACTTGTATCTCGGTCAGTGTAGTCGAAAGTCTTGAGCAATCTAACTACATCATTGCGAAATTAGGCAATCAATATAATTCAAGAGTGCAACTGCAAGGATACCAGCAGTGCGTTGCTGCAAACGCTCCGATGCCTAGTGGCAGGAAAACAATTAAGCTTCACACGGCTCAATTAGTAATGGACATTCAGCTTCCAGGAACGCAAACAGTGCAGTCTCAAGCTCGTAATCCCTACCCCGCTGACTGATGGGATTGCCAGCACCAGCTAAGCAAAGTTACCGTGGACTGCTATGTCAAAAAAAGGCGAAATCGCAACGTCAGCCGTCAAGGCATGGCACACTGCGATTATGGCCCTATGGAGGCTTAGGCTCGAATACATCTGATAATTAGCTTTTTTGGGAGTTAATATATTTGAGCGTGATGTAGCCACCGTTCAGAGGCGAGAGGGACTATGTATAAGATGAACCCGCCGTCCATTTTAGGTCCATCGTGGTTCTATACAGGTCCACGCCAGTAATAGCACTTTATCGCCATCTGTGTTCATAAGATACAATGTTTGAAACTCTTGACATCGATTGCTAGTTACTATATCCGCGAGTGAAGCATTATAATCCTCTGTAATCCACGTGTCATCCTGCCTTTACTGAAAGTCCCCGATTCTCACGCCAAATCCACCTTCCGGCACCTGATACAGAGCAGCCGTTCGTTTAAAATCAACGCCGGATGATATGACGGTATTGCCCCACCAATTGAATTTCGTTTTCGTATACTGCAAAGTCAAGAAAATAACAACGCCACTAAATGCTATTCCGGCTGACAATCCGGACGTCAGAAGGTAATTGTACTTCACCCACCAGGCCAGGTAATGTCGCTTGATGTGCCAACTGAAAGCGAATCCAGCGAAAAGTCCGGGAGTGTAGTACGAGAGATTGTAAGACCCGCCCCACCTGTTCACTCCACTGATGATGAGGACTGGATGCACGTATTTCAAATAACGGGGAAAGTACATGCGCAAGAGCCAACAGCCGATAGCTGCGACGAAGCCAATAAGAAAACAGTACTTGAGTGCGGGGTACAGAGAATTGAACATGCGCTCAGGACCGACAAGTCCAAACATGATCGTGTCCGCGTAAAGTGACCTGGGGAAGGAGCAAACAAATCGATCGATTTGCGTCACGCTGCACAAGTCCGAAATCGACGCGACGAGGAATTCGGTTGTACCGATGGTCACAAACGTTTGGAGCAAGGTCGCCAGCATCTGTGCACGGAACACAGCGCGCGGCGGGAGCTTAGAGTAGTGTCCCATTTTTAGATCGCTGATGAAGTCCTCAGCCTGGTCATCAATATTATAGCCATAGACACGACATATCATGTTTGCCATGGCATTACCGGGGACCATGTACCCGGTGACGATAACCGCAAGATTACTCATACCGAGTTGGTAACCCGTCACGGCAAAGATCAAGGCGGTCGGGACTAACATTGCGACGCTGAGCGCAACTATCACGAGGATACTCCAGACTGGGGTGTCGGTGGGGTACACCGTGACACCAACGATGCCGGACGCGAGCGCGATTACAAACACGATAGCGTACCACCAGTCCGGAACTTCGGGGTACATGGCCATAATCTTCGAGATAGGATCCTCATAACTTGTCAGATTGTGCTGTTTGGGGTTTCGGATTTGCTGCCAAAATCCTTTGAGCGCTTGCCACATGATACGACGCTCAGTTAGGATAATATATGTGAAGCAGAGCGTATAAACGGAGAAGCCGCCACCGGTCGAAATCAGATTACCAATTGACATATATGGCGCGGAGTAGTTCCGGTAACCCTCCAAGTCTATCAGATTGCCACCAGGGATGGTGACTCGCGAAATATTATACTCTTCACCCATGCTGTCGAAGACGCCGTTCGAATTAATGGGCAGATAGCCAGTCCATTTATAGTTCATCCAATATAAACCTATCAAGAGGATTCCGCTAAGAAACATTCCAAGATATCGATTCAGCAGAGCAAAAAATGGCACAACAAGCGGGCTGGAATAGTTGATGACCGCCCAGTCGAAAGTAGTGATCGGATTGTAACCAAGTCCAAGATAGGATCCGGTAATAGTAGCCAGCGTTGTGTTTTGCGGCGAAATCCAAGTCATCCAGTTGAATGTGCTGAGAACCTTGAAAATATAATTCGGAAAGAAGAAGTAGAAAAACGAGGCGATGAGCATTATGAAGAAGAACTTGTATCTGCTAATAGTCCATCCGTTGACCGAGGATTTTACCTCTGGCAAAAGTAAAGCACGATTCAACGCCAGGGTTGGCAGGATTGTGGGCCACACCGCCTTGACAGGATAAATGACCCACTTGCGCAACAATCCAGCCAGACCGAACCCGAAGAACAACGTTGAAAAGTTCATCAGGAAAATGAACCCGAAGTTGAGATACTTCATGCCAAAGAATGTGTCGAGTTTCATCGTCAGTACGTAGCCCATAAAATTCGAGCTGCCTGCAGCAATATTAACCATGGTCGTCACGAGCATTTGCTCCTTGTGCGTCCAAGGTCCTGGGTTCGTGCAGTAACGTTTTCCACGGAAAGTGAAAAACCAATTTGGAAGGCGTTCCGCAAGCTTGCCACATGGGTAGAGCAGGAGCTGGATAACTGTAGACTGAATACGCAGGCTAGGCTGTCTCTGATTGAAAAACGTATTGACAAAGGACCCAAGGCAGACCCAAATCGTTCCCAGAACGTAGGCACGGATGGTTTCAACAGGAATGGTAGGGTCATCGAAAGGATCGCAGATGGCTCGAACTTCAGGGTACGGAGAGTGGTATTTGATCAAGGCTGCCTCAATCTTGATATCAAGATCATGGCCTTGGGGATCTTGGTCACGACCTTCTCCTGCAAGCAGCCCCGTAATCCTTGCCATTGTCTGTTCAGGAAAGTTGACATCGTCGTCATGATATTCAACTGCGTCGGCCAGGATTTGCATTCCTTCCTCAAGGGTCATCGTCGAGACCTTCTCGTACATGAACTCGGAGACGGGGTCGACAAGGTGAGAAACATCTTCTTCACGAAACTGATTCTGATTCCTAATGCGAAAGATTACTCTCGACTTGTCGTCAATAGACCTTTCGGTAATATGAATTCCGGTCTTCAGTTCCTTGGATTCTTCGAATGAATTGACGACACTGACCCGAGGCTCCTTTCGATCCACCGAATAGTCATCAGAGGTACTATTGTTCATTGCGTGTCGTGATAGTCTATAGGTCAGTTGGATGTGAATATTGAGGCTAGTACTCTGACTAAAATGCTTACCGTCGGAGTTTAGTGAAGATAGCAAATTGGATCCACAACGCTGGGACCAGACGTACACTTGACTGAATGCGAAAGAGATGTAGAAAGAAAGGGGAAATTGCCTTATATATATCCGTCGAAGAAAGCTGTCACACCATCGATCCTCTATTTCTCATCAAAGACAGCGAGAAATGACTGTAGTGTCATCATGCCAAGTTTTTCGCCTTCTGTAACCCTTATCGGATACTAGAAAGCAGCAGGCGATCAATCTCTTCTTGTTAGCCGACATGCTGCAATATCTCAGCTCTTGGCTTCCGCACAGCTGGTAAACCTCGGTCCGTGGCTATCTACAATCTCCTATCTTCTTTTGACGCAGAAACATAGCGTAATTGTTATCTCTTCTCTTAGCCACATCTCAGACGCACGAGTTATCACTTTTCCCTGTAGTGTCTGTTATCTACCTTCTGGTCTCGGACCCATATGTAGCGAGGTTTGCGTCCAGCTGACAACCCTGTTCGTAAGTCTACCTTTTGACTCTGATACTCTTAGCATGCTCTCTGTGATTGGAGTACAACAAGTGCGTTCGCGGCGAATTTGCAAATAGCGCGTTAGGATCGGTGGAACGGCAAGTTCCATCTTGCACTAGTGCAACTGATAACCTTATACGGAAGATCAGTGATCCGTGCGAGATTAACCATGTTGAACACTGAGGGACGCCACTTGATGTTATCGCTTCGCAGAGGCCGTGGATATCCCCGGAGTGTGCGATAAGAATCGCGGTTGACATATTGAGTGTATATCTGGCTTGGCGCGAGCGATAAGGAATTGCGCCGTCGCATATGGGACCCTGTATCTGCAATATGCGGATTCCTGGCACCAATGGAGTGGTGACAAATTCTTCGAAGACAGGCGAGTCACCCTTTTCGTCTTCAAACATGATCAAGGACTTCATTTCTAGCCTAATTTTCTTGCTTATTATGTATACAAATACCTTAGCGCTTGCAATGTCCGTAATCTCTGCGAGGGGGGAGGATGGGGCAACAAGAAATGGCCCATGCACCGACGCCAAGAGCGGAACAAAATCGCCTGTCAGCCTTGCGACCACATTGGTGGTCCGTTCGCCGATGAGATTGTGCTGTGCCTGGACCCGTACCCTAGTATTCCTTGCTTCCACGATTGCTGACAATTGTTGGGCGACAGTTGCCAGTACAGAAATGTGTGTGATACTCGACATAGAACCGGCAGATGAGGACCAGTTTGGACATGTCGCCGAAGTAGGTGTCGAATAGCCGCACCTGTGAAAACAATTGTGCTGAGTACTCTCAACGTAGAAATGCCTTGATATGTAATCCAGTGAACGAAACCAAACGAGATATAAATTAAAGTCAGATCCAATGGCGTAAGTCTCACTGTGATGATAGCGACGCGTAGTGAATTCTCACATAAGTGTCTCTCCTTAGCCTTCATAGATAGTGTCATTCTGAGATATCGTACTTCCAGAAGCCCACCCCCGGCAGATTAGCTCAAGACAACTCTCTGCTGCCGCAGCCCACATGTTTAACTAGGCTGAGGACATATATATTTCGCTCCCTCCGTCTAGGTGAGGCAAGTCTGTACGAAATGCCTCAGAAAGAGGCGTTCGCTAGGGCTATTTGATATTGTGGAGCGTACTCACTCAGATCTTACAGATCGAGACAGTCCAGGCAAGCTTCACTGCTCTGGACTTCTGTTCATAGGATCATGGAAGTGGCACATGCAATTGATGAATAGAAGGCATGCAAAACTGCATAAGGGAAATAATATACTATCGCTACATCAAGTTTCAACGGCAGTATAAAGTAATCAAATGCAATTTTCAAGTATAAATAATCCGTAAGTCCAAGGAATATCTCAGTTTACTGAAAGCCAGGGAACAAGTTGCTTAGTAAGATCAACAATGCTCTGTTCCAAAGAGATATACTCAATTCCAAGATCTTTTTTTGACTTTGAGTTAGCTTCATTGTAGGTCGTCTTTGTAGATACGTCGCCTTCTGTGGGCACCTTACCGCTCAAATCCGGGAAATTCTTAAGCACGATATTAGAGATTTCGTTGTACGCGTCATTGCCGGCCACGACGAAGTACCGCTGGTTTTCCGCCTTAGGAGTCTCGAGGACTGTAACGTGCGCTTCGGCGACATTACGAACGTCGACCCACGGGACATTCGGGATTGGTGGGAGAGTCACTTGCGATCCGTTCACAAGATTCCAAATGAATTCGTTCGAGGTGTTGAGGGTCTTTGGAGTTACGTCGTGGATAATCGGGCCCCTGAATGTACGGTTAGCCTGAGCTGCAAATATAGGTGTGAGATAATCGTACCAGACAATTGCGGGGTTGATAGTGGTTACGGTGAAGTTGGCCTTCTCCTTTTCTAGAAAGTTCCAGGCGGCCTGTTCGGTAGTTGTGATTAGCGAGATCTCGCTGTATCGAGCAGTGAAGACTCACTCTCTCGGCAAATGTCTTGGATGCACGGTAGGTATTGAGAGGGCCTGTCCCAATAGCTTCCTCCCAGGTGATCTGAATTTTGTCTAGCATTCTGGAACAATCAATCGATATGGATAGCTTACTGGATTCCAGTCAACCTCGAAGTAGGTGTGCTCCGGCCATTCGTCTTTAGCGATGTTAAGCTGCATAGCAGCAAAGCTCGATGTGATAACAATGCGCTTGACCTGCGGTGCGAAGTTTTTAGCAGCCTGAAGAATGGAACCCTGTGTCGACAAAGTGGACATGTGGTACTGTGCTCGATCGAACCACAACTTTCGAAGTGACATTCCGTGCAGTCAACGATTTGTAAAAAGAGGGCTATTTCTACCGATTCGGCATTAGCAACTATAGGGCCCGGGAGGTTGCATATATTAACGACATGTGTATTCAGAATGGCTGGATTCGTCCTTCCATCTATCAAGGTCTATGCAACGCCGACCACAGAAGTGTCGAACAGAAATGTCTGCGGCATTACGGAATGGCGTTTTACGCCTTCAATCCCTCGCAGGCTACATGACCTCTAGATACCATCATGATCAAGACGGGTTCAAGCATCGAGACGGTTCTCGCTGCGACCCGCTCACCACTCAAGGTAAAGCCTATCGAACTCGCTACTGGAACGATACCATGTTCGATGCCCTTGATATGATCAGGTCAGTTGCAAGGAAATATGAGCTGACCGGGGCCGAGTGCAAATTGAGGTGCATGGTGCATCATTCGAAATTGAAGAGGGAGCGCGGCGATGCGGTTATCATAGGTGCAAGCACGCATTTGGAGGAGAACCTTGTCGACTTAGAGAAAGGGCCCTATCTGATGAAGTTTTGGAGGCATTGGATAAGGCGCGGATGAAGACAAAAGGCAGTGCTAGTAATTGCTTCCATTGATTTTGAATGTAGGAAGACCGCAGCCCGTATTGCTCGCAACACTCACTTCCATGAATACTAATCTTGAAACTCTGTGCCACCCTGTTCACACAATGTGGCATTTGACCAGCACCAGAAATGGATTGCCTACATAGATGAATTAGATTTGCTTTCGATTTTTGAACCGTGACCCAAAACAAGGGTAATACATCTGGTTACCCGTTTACGAGGATACATTCGTCCTAACTATTCAAGACTGTTATCCAGAAATATTCAAGAACTGGCTTTGCAAAATAACCCCATTGGTTTCGCCTGGTACTCATGCCCAATCGGTTTTGGAGATTTTAGAATACTATAGGTGCAGATGAAGCCAGGAGACCGCCAGCCTTGCCCGTCAACTTTGGATCCTCGCCAATAAAACTATTCGGAAATCCCACATCAAATGGTTTGACACTTTCCAAATACTCAATTTGCTCGCTCGTCAATTTGATCTTCAACGCTTGAATGTTATCCTGAAGGTACTCGACTTTCCTTCCGCCAACAATAGGAAAGACGTTTGGAGCTTTGCAAAGGACGTAAGCGAGTGCTATGGCAGTAATGGATTCAACACCGTGTTCCGACGCGACTTTAGAAAGTGCTTCGCTCATCTTCGCTTCATCTTCGGTCTGACCTACAGTTATGAGACTCCGAAGCTCTTCGCCTTTCTTCTTTCGCTCCTCGAGCGCCTTCTTGGTCTGGAATTTACCACCCCCTAATACATCCCATGGCGCAAGAGCCATCCCGAAATGACGCGCCATGGGGATAATATCACGTTCAAAGTCACGTAGCATGACATTCCATCGACCCTGGTAGATAGAGAACGGCGTCTTCCCATGGTCTCGGGCGTAAGTGTTTGCTGCGCTAACAACCCATGCAGGCGAATCTGAAATACCGAGGTAGAGGACTTTTCCCTGCTCAACGAGTATGTGTAGGCTGTCCATTATCTCTTCTATTGATGTAGTATAGTCCCACCAGTGGAGATAAATAATATCGATCCAATCCGTCTGCAGCTTTTTCAACGAATCACGAACACTCATATGTAGACATCGCTTGTGGTTGCCACAATGATTCGGCGTCTTCCCTTTTCCCAAGCTGTAGGCCTTGTATTCAGTTGTGAATTTGGTAGCGATGACAATCTGGTCGCGGTTCTTGCGCTTAGACATCCACTCGCCGAGCCAAGCCTCTGATTGTTCGTTTTGATAGTTGTTAGCGGTGTCGATGAAGTTGCCACCAGCTTCAAAGAACGCGTCTAGGAGCTTGAAGGATGTAGCTTTGTCCATGCTGCCCATGAAGTCGGACCAGGCGTCACCGATCGACATCGCGCCGAGCTGAAGTGGTGAGACACGTATGCCCGCTGTCGAAGAGAGGATGCGGTAGCGGCCCAGTTCTGTGGGTGGCTCTGGTGCAGGTTTGAATAGTTCTGCCATTTTGGAGAAACGCAGTGTTAACAGGCTTTTCAGAGTGGCAGATCATGGGCTTTATAACATTTTCAATGCAGCTACGTCATTCTCGTATGCCAAGGCGACGATGCGTGAATTTATGCGCACCGTAGACAACTTGTCGGATGTTTAACCCTAAACCGCACTGTCCGTCGCCGCACAGCATAACCTCCAGCTAACGGATCTTCCAACCGAGCGGGTCGCCGCTGGGATTGCTGACGACGCTATCTAAACATATTTGACGAATCGGGCTTCCAAATGGGTGCTGTCGTAACTGCAAAGATTGTCACGTCTGCCGAAAGAGAAGGGAAGGTGTTTCTGAAGCAGCCGGTGAATCGTGAGTGGTGACTGTTGTTGAAGCGGTCAGTTCCTCTGGATGGAATGTACAACCTATGGTTATCTTTCAAGGCAAAGTGTTCCAAGCACCTTGGTTTAGTGATATACTACACGATTGGTCAATATGTGTGAGCAATAGCGGTTTGATCACGAACGAGCTTGGCCTAAAAAGGCTTCGACAATGCGCACTATGCGTAACTAATTTTGGACGGGCGCGGAAGCCATATTACATCAGAATTTGATCTGTTTTGTACAGAGAACCTCATTATTCCGCTATATACGTTAGCTCCTTCGTCACATCTACTTCCACTGCTCGCTGTGTGCTGTTTTGCGCTTCTCTAACACGAGCGTGCAGTCGCCAAGTCAGTACCAGGGCTGGTACAAATCGTATCGAAAGTTGGATTTTCTACGTCTATATCTCATCGCATGAGGCATTATCTGCTTCAAATATTCAGAGTGCTGGTTTCGTATGATCCAAGTAGGGATTGAGCACGAAAGATTCACACACCTAGTCCGGAGAGCAGTAGGCACAAGGATCTCAAGAGGCTGGGTAGCTAACACGCCGAAGACTGCAATTCAACTGCAAACCAATAACTGTAAGCACAGTGAGCTCGCCAAGTCTAACGTATGTCGCAATTGGTCTGCCAACGACGAAGTTTGAATTCTAGTTCAATGAATATTGCGAATAATTACGAACATATTTTTTTTGTTCATATTCGCATTCGTAAGCATGAAAACTCAAAATATTCGCATTCGAATATATTCGTACGAATTCGAATGTATTCGTCATTCGTGTCCACCCCTAGAGATTTCGAGTTTTTATTTATCTCTCTACAGAGCAGAATGATAATGACCTTGAATACAACGGAGAAGATTTTCTGTGCATTTTGAATGTCCTCATTATTGCTCCTTGGTCCATATAGGTCACGTTACGCTAGGAATGGACACGATTTGCAAGGAATCAACTCCCCGCAATCCCATATGTACATTTGGCAGGTCTCAGATGTACGTACATCTACAGCACAATCCTCATCTTCAATTTGTCTCCCTCCACAATCTCATCCCGCTTCGAGACCAGCTCAGGCAGATCCCAGTTGGTGCTGACATACCGGCCGGAGAGCCACTCCTTGCGGTCCTGCGTCAACCACGCGACCGAGTCACCAGCCAACTGAGGCGTATCGACCAGAACAGCATGTAGAGCCTCGGGCATATTCAGCGCCAGAGTCGTGGGGACACCACCAGGGTGAATAGCGAACGCCACAACGCCCTGATCGGCATACTCAGTCGCAACGAACTCTGTGAACCGGAGCAGCGCGAACTTGGCCGTCTGGTAGGCCGACGCTGACGGACGGATGATATGTGCGCCGACAGAACTGACATTGACAATAGTCTTCTCACCGCCCTGGAGCAGAAGGGGCAGGAACGCGCGTGTCATCAGATACACGCCCTTGACGTTGACTTCCCATGACTTCCACCATTCTGCAGGGTCTGTCTTCGCCAAAGGCTTCCATTCTTCCAGATATCCGGCGTTATTGACGAGGATGTCCAGCCTGCCAAATTTCTGCTCGACCAAGGCTAAGGCATTAGCGACGCTGGATTCTGAGCTTACATCCAGCTCCAACTTGAGGACTTGTGGCGCAGAGGAGTAGGGTGGAGCAGCAGAGAGGATTTCCTGCTCGACTTCGTCGAGGCCGGAACGCGCGGCGATGATGATGTTCGCCGCGCCGGCTTTGGAGAATGATACAGCAGTCGCGCGGCCGATGCCTTTGGATGAGCCGGTGATCAGGACCGTTCGGCCCTGTTGATCGGATTGTGCGATGGCTGGGTAGGAGTCGTGATGCGAGGTGGAGGTGAAGCTGGAGGCGGTGGGATCGGGATGAGGAGGCATGGTTCTCGATCAGTCGATAGTGATGTATATAGATCGCGATTTTGTAGTATTATACTCGGGAAAGGATGAGAGTGTGTGGATAGAAATTGGTAAAATTGGTCAGCTTGCCTATCTGCCCCCCTCACGGGTTTATCATTTCCCCTTACCCCACATTCCATATCATAGAAGCCAAGGCACCCTTCAGATCCATTAGGAGCAGAATCACACCCACCCGGAAATAAAAAGTGGTAAACCCACTTCATGTTGCGCGGAGATAAATGTTAATGCCGGTATCTCCGTCGAGTTCTCGGTTTCGAACCTGCGAACCGGTTTAAAAGCTCGATACTGTCCACGGTTTCGACTGATCTTGGATCTGTAACCACGCGGTCAGGGTCCAAACAAACTCTACTAATAAATAGTTAACGATCGATCGGAAACCTACTTTAGGTCGCGTGTGATAATAGTGTATTACCCATAGTTGCTGCATTTATTGAATATGCACAAGTCCCTTTGTTGTGAATTTGTTTGTGTCTTCTAGTAGATCTACCGTGGCGGAAATTCCAGAAGTGATCACTAGATATGCGCAATACATTGAGATGAGAGTGCCCATGCAAATCATGTTGGCGTCATCAATACTTGACGTCCCACCATATTGATGAACTTACAAGATGAGTGCAGACATGAGTGCAGGCGTCATGCAATAAGGCATTAAGTGCAGCGCGAACTATGATATTTTACGGAAATTGCACATAGACACGAAACACTAAGACTCTCAGCCCTCATCCTTGCTTCAGCCCATTTCCATCTCTCATAGAATTAAAATTTTACCTCGCGTAACGTGTTACAACTTAATTCCTTCAACATGATGAGTTAACTGGAAGGTCTGGTACTACTATCACTGTTACATTTGACAATGACGACACAATTGTGTGCGTTATACGTCGTCATCGCAGGTATTAACGATAATATCGAGCCAATAACTTATCGGATTTTGTACACTAATAGGCGCATCCATATTAACAAACATCTTGATTATTTCGTTGCAAACATTCACGTCTGTCTCTTCAAGGAACTGGAGATCCGATAGTGGGATCGACCGACTTTACGAGTCGTTCAGGCTGGAATTTGAGAGGCGTCAAGACACTCGCCAATTCAGTATCTACCAATGTTATAACACTGACGCAAGCGGTCCGATATGTTTCCACCCCGAATAGCGGTGTACTTGGGATGCAGGCAGTAGATGTCGATGGCGTAATGCATCTATGGCGTTTATCTTGCTGCGGTGTACAATAGCTAGTATAACTTCGTGTTCTTAGGGGAAGCTGACTTTTCAGCGCGCGTGTGGCTATGGCAATCGTACGAACGAGAATAACTTTCCTCTATCCGTATTCGCATTCGCGCGATCAGCCCCTAGGCATCATTTGTTCGTCGCGACTCAGTCTTTCGAACGATATACGTGAATGCTTGCCAAGCCTGTTGAATAATAGCGGAACTTATAAACCAATCATTTGGTTGGAGTTCAAAGCCATAGCGTCTTTGAGACTGGTCGTCATCAAGGCTAAGGGCCAATCAATCTGTCAGCTTTTACGAGTCCCAGATGGGACCGTAGGCACATATTCCTCGCGATCTCATCCCGTACACTAATTCTCTCGTTGCGGGGGGATTCGCAACAACGAAGACAGACTCCGCATTGCTCTGTTTGACGAGCTTGTAAGTTTCGAGCACCATATCGGGCCGTACACCTCTGCGAGCGTTGATGACGACGGCGTCCGGGTCGACGCGGTACACTTCGTCGACAATGGCTTGGCCGTAGGTAATCATCGGATCCCTGGTGGACCAGAGTATGCGGCACGGGATTTCATATGGACTCAATAGTGACAGGCATGGTCCAATGCCCGAACCAGTGGCGACGACGACTATTCGATTAAATATTGTGGCGATCCGCAAAACGCCGTAAATTGGCGCACCACGTATCCAGATTCGGACCGGTTTTTGTTCGATCTGCCTAGATGTCCAGTCACCTGCCTTGGAAACTATGAGAGAGAAACCTTTATCGGCTGAAGACTCTGGAATCGTTGCGAATGAGTGCCATTCGAGAAGTGGCCTGGTTGAGATTCTGATTCCCTGGCAGAGAGCAACGGGAGCGTAGTCAAAGTGGAGACGGATGGCATGTGACGAGAGAACTTCGGGACGAACGTGCCGCTCGCGCAGACGTGTCCAGGGGTACACGATTAACAGCGTGATAAGCAGAAGCAACCAGAACGCAGCCGATTTATACAGGCACACTGCATATGGACGACCCTGCGCTTGAGCTGTCGAGCCCGTCGAAACGAACAACAACGTCCAGAACAAGACTATTGCTGTCCAGCCGAGAAAACGGTGAAGACACTCGAAATAATTATGGTGGCGCATGCGGAATTTCGGATACGCACCGATGGGAATAATAATGAAGACTATCAAGCAGGTGCTGTTGATGACTAGAATAGCGATAACGCGAGCTGTGTTAGTCCAGCTATGCAAGGCGGCGTCTTTCACTGCGAGGGCCCAGTAGATGGCAAACCAGACAACACCGCTAACACCGGCGCCAGAGTGAAGTCCACCGTAGTGGAAGACCCGAGCAAAGTGGTCTCGAAGCCACAGCGGTGCAGAGCGCGGGATCCATGCACATAAAAGAAATAGCAAGTTGACCTGGAGTCTCGTCAGATCATGGAAACGCAATACAGGGGGTAGCGCGTACGACATGCTCGTTTCTGACGAGGATAGCGGCGAAAATATTGGCCGCGCAAATGTTTTGTGCAAGAGCAATATGGTCGTCGAAATCGGTTTGCGAGTATCGGACAAGAAAAATAACGGCGGCGATGAGATTTGCTGTGAACACCAGAGTGAATAGCTTGCGATAGTAAGACAAAGCCGTGAACCTGAGCCACCGGTAGAGGCTTGACCCTCGCTGGCGAGGTAAGGTGTCGTCGCCGCTTTGCTGCTCGACGTCTTCTTTCCCGCTAAGCCGGTTACTACGGTTAGCAACGCTGTCAGCACTGATTTGCTTGCGACCATCTCGCAAATCGAACTCGATATCGTCCGTTCCAGACTCGCTGCTGACTATTTTGTCTATGAAATTGCACTCGTGGTCGTCTGTCAGCACCATGTTGTTACTGCATTTGTTTTTGAAGTTGCCGAGGAGTAACATATAATTTTTCTTAACCCTGAACCACGAAGTGGAACATATCAAGGGGTCAAGTGGCCGCGGTTGGGCGAGCCCCTTATCTAGGCCCAAAGTTAATTCTCGAGAAAGCCAAAATCCACCCCTGAAGTGGACTAGGCCCCTGCTGACGATGCGCTGTCACCAAGAATGGTACCCATGAATGCCCTCAAGACGTGATGCAATTCGATCGGAAAAAGATAAATGCACTGGTAGTTTAGTCATATTCAGTGCTCGGAAGGAACAGGTCTGCGCGTGGCCAAACAAATCGACAAGAATGACTGCGAACCTTAAGGTGCCGACCGAGGATCTCCTCACCTACACGTTCGCCCTCACTGACGACCTAGACAGGCCTGTATGTTGACACGAAATGTGTACTGTACGAAATAATATAATTTACTTACGAGGTTTAGATTCTTGTGGACGCGGCAGCACCATGGCGATATCTTTCAACCCGGCAGACAGTAACAGAAATCAGAAAAGTAATTGCGGGTCTCCATGCACTGGGCATTAAGGCAGGCGACACTGTTCTAGTCCACAGCTTCAACGACGTATGTTGCTGTTCACGTGCAATATCTGCCGGCTAACTGAGAGGGAAATAAAGATATATTACACTGTCCTATTTTTCGCCATCATCGGAGTCGGTGGCCGGTTCGCTGGTTCAAACCCCGCCTACACTTCGGCCGAACTGATTCATCACTTCCGGGTGACCGACGTTCGGCTTGTTATCAGCATGCCAGAGTGCCTGGAGCCGGTCTTGAAGGCTGCTGACCAGGTTGGTCTTCCGTGGGACAACATTCTAGTTTTCGATCCGCCCAATCCGCAGAGGCAATCGGCAACACCAGCAGGTTTACGGTCGTGGACAGAGCTGTTTTTGCACGACGAACGGGACTGGAACAGGTTCGACGATGGCCAGACAGCACAGGAAACTATAGCGGTCCTCATGTCTACGAGTGGCACGACGGGCTTGCACAAGGCCGCTGCGGTCTCACACCAGGCGCTCGCGTTAAACGACAGCGTGATCCAAGACGGCGTGTACAAGAATTATCCGGTGTCGCGTTTAATATGTCTCCCGCAGTTCCACGCGTTCGCATCGCCGCTTTCTCACGTCGGTCCATTCCGGAACGGGGTGACGACGTATGTTATGGGTCGATTCCGGATTGAAGACTTCATCTGCGCCGTGCAAGACCACCAGATCACAGAAGCGCCGATGGTGCCGGCCATGATCACGCAGTTTGTCAAGAGCCTGTCACGGACGGACGCGTCGGGTCCCCTCCGCTCACTTCGATGGGTCTGGTCGGCCGGGTCGCCGCTGGAGGCGTCGATCCACCGCGCGTTCGAGGCCTTGATTCATCCAACGGGCTGTGTTGCGCAAGTCTGGGGCATGACCGAGCTCGGGTGGGTGTCGACGTTTAAAGCGCCGGCGCGGGGCGTTGCCGGCTCGGTCGGCATGCTTTTGCCGTTTGTCGATGCGAAAATTGTCGACGGCCAGGGTCAGGAGATTGTCGACGCGATCGCGACTGGTGCGTCGGGCGAGATATTCATTCGCAGTCCGATGCGCATGCGGTACTACCTGGCCATGCCCGCCGAGACAGCAGCCGCGTTCGATGACGACGGCTTTTATCGCACTGGCGACATTGGGTATTGCCGCGACGGGTTTTGGTTTATAATCAGTCGCATCAAGGTAATGGGACCCTTTCTTTCGCGGGGACGAACGGGGTAACATTGTATAGGACCTTATAAAAGTGCGCGGTTGGCAAGTGTCGCCGTCTGAGATAGAGGCGACGCTGCTCGCGCACAGCAGCGTCGCAGACGCGGCCGTGATCGGAGTGACCCCTCCGGGCGGATCGAGTGAGATTCCGCGGGCATATATCGTGCGGGCGGAGTCGTCATTCACCGAATCCGATGTTCACGCCTGGGTGCGTGAGCGGCTGGCGAATTTCAAGGCGTTGGATGGGGGCGTCGAGTTCGTAGACGTTATCGAGAAAAGCTCGACCGGCAAGATACTCAAGACTGTACTGCGAGAGTCATATGCGCGTCGAATAAATTCATAACTGTCTATAGCAGCAAATAGAATGTCAATTTAAAAGTACACGACTGCCGCTGTTACCATGGATGGAGCAATTGCCTGGCCTCGACGTGCGTAATCGCGTTCTCGTAATTGTCGAGGCCGAGCGTGATGAACAAGATATCGAGATATCGTCAAGTCACCCGTGGCGGTTGTCGTTTGCAAGTCTGCTTGTCCCCGCTGTTAGCTGACCCAATCTCATGGCAGCGGTGTAGAAGTTTGACGAGCGCGCGAGGATGCAGAATGGCGCCTTCATGAACTCCAGTTGGTGTTTGACCTGACCTAGCAAGCCTGATCGCTGAGAATATTCAACCTGTAAAAAAAAAAAAAGAAAGGTAACTTAACTAATATAAACATCACGGTCTTGGCCAACGGAGTAGAGGGTTAGGGTTAGGCACCGTTCTGGACATGTCAGGGGTCTTTGGCCTCGTGGTTCCCACGGCAGAGATGGTTGTTTGGTAGTGCCAAGATCATACAAGGTTGCTGTGCGCTTGGCGAGGTCAAACCGTAAAAACCTTGTATTAAGCACATTGTTATGGTCAGCCAAGCATTCAATCGAACAGCAGGCCTAAAAACGGGGCCATTGACAATTGCCGTCCAGAGCAGTCGAGGAATCTTGGCAGTTGAGATAGTCTATGATCTCGACTTTGCCTTGATAGAAGGGCATTGCGTGGCAATAAGATTTATCGCGTGCCTTGTTCCTCTCTTACTTCCAAAGGCTTGGGATCTGTCCACTTCGTAGTCGGCAGGCGCGATCGGACTCGATCGTATTCGGTTCCTTCCCGACTGTCTCCGATCCCCCCCACTCTATCATCGTGCATGCTATGATTGACGTCTGCTACCTTACTTACTATATACATAAAGGCATCTCGGCCGCATCTTTATTGTATTTACATACAAAGTTATGCTGAATAGAAAATGAGAAGAATATACTCGGAGATCCTGACGAACAATTGCTGGATGCATCTTAGCCTGAGATTTGTTGGTCGAGAACGGTCCAGTCAACGTTCTCAAAGTCGTTGCCCATAAAATTGAAAGGATCAAGCAGGTCAAAAGGAGTCTCATTTATCTGACCATCGCCATGTTCGGGACGTAAGGACAGTGATGCTAGGTCAATGCCCGACGCATTGTCACCTACTGGTTGCGATTCGGCTGCATTTGACGTTTTGGCGCCATTCAAAATGAGGCGAACCGCATGGGCAGCTCGCCGCGCATCTCTGCTGGCCTGAGACTTTTCCACGCAGATATCATACGACTGCTCGAGCAGCGAAAGCACTTCGCTCTCCGTGGCGGAGTCAATGGCTGGATGCAGCGAGCCTCGTTTGCGATGGGTGTGTACCACCAGGCAGAGCACCATGATGCCTAACAAAAAATCACTCATGGTGAAATTGGTGAGCATCCAACGCTCCGCATGTAGCTGACCACCAGGCGCGAACTCCTTGTACATATCAATAAACTGACCGACTAGTCGTTTTGCAGCTTTGACACAAGATTTGGTACTGAATACATTGCCGCGGGCCATGTATCTGCGATGTAGAACACACAGACTTTTTAGGTAGATGTATTCGACGTATAGTCTGGTCATTATGAGAAAAGGCGCGTCCGCAATCGACTCCGAAAGCGGACGTGTCCGAAGAACATCTGGAATCGTCATGTACATTTGCCGAATTTCTTCATCCAGCTGAATGATCTCGGCCTCGGACTTCTCTTTAAGCGAGAGGCTATCTTTGCAGACCTTGCTGAAGCTGACCATTTGCCTGTCTTTGACAATGAACCATAGTAGCCTTGTAGCCTCATTGTCGGATCGAGACGCGGGCAAGGCCTGTGTGTCTACATCAAAGTCTGAGTCCAAGAGGTTTCTCGGCGACCTGGTGTCACAATTCTCAAGACAAATGTTGCTCGGAAGGCCAAGCTGGAAGGAACTCATGAGGTCCATCTGCTTGCATGCTGCCCAAAATCGTCTGCGCATTTCACCTTCAAATACAGTCAGAGATCCAAAGGCGTCTGGATCCCGGTGGTAGCCCATCTCGTACCCTATGCGGACGGCCATACCTAAGATTGCTCCAGCTTCTCGGGAAGGATCCAGAGTTCTGAGATTTTTACACTGGGCATATATAGCAAGTGCCTCCACCGTAAATTGCTGCGATCGATGATACTCCCCTATGACAAGGCATTGCCCGGCAGCAGTATGGAATTTAGCACTTTCGGCGACCAAGTCATTTTGTAACGAATGATTTGAATCAGTTGCATTCCTTATCAGAGATGCCAAACAGCAAATTGAAAATAAAATGGAAAGCCAGAGCGGGTTGACACTCGCAGCGTCAGCCCAAAATTCTCGATATTGACGCTGGAAATGATGCGTATGGATGAATGGCACAATGTAAGTCTCACCCTGGAAGTAAAGCGAGAGATACCGATCGAGCTCAACTCTCGAAGGCAGATAGAGGGAGATGACCTGTTGCAACGAGTAAGAATTTGGCGATCCGAATATCAGCTCGCTGCCTAAAGCAGGAGGGTCTGGTGTAGTTGGATTTTCGGCTCCCTGCACGTCGCCATAACCACCCAAGACCGCCGTCAGCTCGTGAATGTCGTCCAGAATAGCAGACCAGTGTGTGGAACCGACATATCTTGTGGCATCCACTTTTTCGCTTTGAGTCTGAACAGCAATCTCTAATGGGCAGCGCGCCAATTCTGGCGATATCACATCGCAGTCGGATGGCGCCGATTCTTGGCTCCACATCAAATTCTTGACCAGTGACTCCAGGTGTGTCAGCCTGCCTTCGACCGCGGCTTGGTTGTGAACTCTTGATCCCGTAGTCCACCGGTAAGAGCATGCGTCTGCATCATCTCTTCTAACACAGCTGCTGCATGGCTGACCTCGATCGCATCGAAGTTTCGATTTCCTGCACTGATTGCAAACCAGCGACTCCCTATGCCGCTTCGTCACCCTTGCACTCGAAGACTCTTGTAAAGTATCCCTACGCGCTCGGAACTTGCCAGTGAAGCGTGAAAGGTCTGACATTTTATGTGACAGTTACTAGTACCTTTGCGTGCGTTGAAAGTTTGAAGCTTCAGGCGTCGAATTATTACGTAATCGCTTCAAAACCTTATTTATAGCCCTAACCCGACGATAACTAGGCCAGAAGTAGCAGGCCACCAACTAGATTGGGCGTTATTACCCTAGTGGAATTCGACGCCTGACTTATCATACAAACCACACAACTAAAATATAGAATATAAAATAGCGAATCATCCTCCATCTTCCTTCATAATCTACTATTCTAATGATGAAGGCAATCGTCGATATAATCTAACCTTTTTCCCACTTGAATTGCCGATTTTCCATCCGATTCTCGGGTATGTGCTTCAGTAAACGGCTAAGCGTATTGGGCAAACATTCGAATATTCTCAATAGGAACGTTGTCGAGAATTTCGAGCTGTATAAGCGGTAATTGCATGCGCTTCTTGCTCGCCGCTGTATGTTACGTATGAGCGTTGACGCGCATTGGTATTTGCGTATGGCATAACTAATCGTCGTTGGGTAATCCGTTGGTAATATTAAACTTTACTGACTTGGTCCCTGACTGTGCTTGCTTCGCCAGCGTGAACGAACCTTGTTACCCGACCACGAAGTGCAAAGAACAGTACTTGCAGAGCCGTCGACAACCAAGAATCGTGACGCAATCACTACCCGGCCGAACATATCAATCATTCTAGGGCTGTTACGAATATTCGTAATCGCGAATAATTATTCGCAAAATTTGGGGTTGCGAATAAAAACTGCGAATACTATTCGCAGCAAATTTGGTTTGCGAATATTGCGAATATTCGCATTATTTATTGACTAGTTAATTTTATATATTAATCTATATCGATGTTCCGTTCAGTTGCGCGTTGCAGGAAAAACTAAATTGTACCACAAAAACGTGGGAGAGCGGTCTGCTATCTATAAATTGAGATGATAACTGTATACAATGATCTGACTAGCACTTATGTATGCCAGCTCTGTATTTGATAGTCGGGCAGTGAACTACTGCTTATATGCATCATCTAGTAGCATTAGAATCCGCATAGTCTCAGGGAACCCTGAATCTATTTGGCTGTCCTATTTAGGCAAGCTTCTAGCTTATTTTAGCTATGTCACGTGATAAAATAAGGATAACGAATAATTATTCGCAAAAGCCCTAAATCATTCAAAGCAAACCCCGCTATCTAGTGTCTCTCTCGACATCAATAAGTTTTCTTCTCTGCAAATTCGATAATAGAACAAGTTTGATACATCTTGCGAGGTAGAAATGAGCTTCTGCAAACTACCAGGGTTGAACACCGTCCCGACGGACGACTTTTCCGATGTCTTGATCGCGAGCACCTTCAACCACGTCTCGCACCAAATTCGCCCCTATAGATGGATCTAGTGCGCCCCTCCGCTTGTTGATATCCTGGCTCCCGCCCAGACCAGTTGCTAGGAATCCCGGTGAAATGCACCAAACTTTGACACCGTCTTCTCGCAGGATCCGGGTCCACTCGCGCATCATCATGTTCATGCCAGTTTTGCTGGATCGGTATGCGGCTACGGCAAGCTCTTTCTTGGGCCAGCCCTTTGCCGGAGACTGATTCAATTTGATCGCTGCATTGTCACTTTCAGCCAGTGTCGACATACCGCTCGTGATAAAGATGAGTCTCGGATCCGACGATTTCAGCAGAAGGGGCACGAAGGTATGAGTGAGGATGCATGTTCCAGTGGTGTTGACGTTCCAGGATTTGTTCCACATCTCTCGCATCATCATATTCCCGACGTGAAACTGCTGGTCGAACTGACCCCCTATATACGTATTAGCTCTCTATCCGGCTTAAAAAGTATCGGGTGAGCCTTACCTGCGTTGTTGATCAAGACATCCACGCGACCATATTCATTGGCAACATGATCCAATGCTTTAGAGATCGAGTCATCATCTTCAATGTCGACCTGGATTGTCTTGACGACACTGGGACTCTGAGGGAATTCTGTCTGCGCCTCTATGGCTGCAGCGTTGGCTTTATTGAGGCTCCGGCCCCCGAGTAGTATCGTATATGCCTTTGGTGACCGCAACAAGGCTTTGACCGTTTCAAGTCCAAGACCAGTATTGGCACCAGTGATCAAGACGATTGAGTTGGAGGCCATCTTTGATTTTTCCTCACTGTCTTATTTGTAGGCACAATTATTTAGCGAACAGCCACAGTCACTTTCACAGACGCAAAGCGCTGCCCTTATATATCAACTATTATGTAGATTAGTCTCGGACTCCATGATGTCGGTCCGATTTTGTAACTGTAAACGGTAGTGATAATCTTCATAAAAAGAGCACAATATGTTCAGTATGTGCGGATTTCGGAGGAGACTCTTCAAAATTGCCCTTTTTGGAAATAGTCTCGGCCGAGGTTAATTTCCATATTGGTCGGCTGTAACCGGTGTAACACAGGGCCCGAGAATTACGCAATCCGGGTTCGTTTAACCGGTTGGAGTTTAGCGGCCTTTCCCCGTCTGTGGTATCACCGCCGTCTATAGCGACCGTGAAGATCTCAACACGTCTTGGTCTTTATAACCATCGATCACTGGCCCATCTCACCGCGCACGTCGACTCGTCGTTATTCTACACCGAATCGATTGCACCCCCGGGCTTGATTCGACAGTCCATCGCCACCCACTTTCCTCATGGCCCTGTATTCTCCTCCGCTTCTAGACGCCGTCGTTCGTTGTTTCCGCATCACTTCGAGTCATCAAATTCGGTTGTATGCGCTGAATGATCTCATTCGTCAGCGATGGGTAGGATCGAGGCAGGCTCAAATTTGAGCTTCGGTCTCCTCACCTCAGGGTCCCCTTGGCCGCCGACATGGCTGACATGCTCCTAGATCCCTTGCATTTGAAGCTTTCTCAATGAGGTCGTGGACTGAATTCTGTTTTATATCCTACGATCAGCGGCACAAACCTATGGTCCGTACTCGATCTCCAGGCATCGATCGAAACGAGAGTAGCCGAACATCGCCCTGTGGACTGTTCAATTCAACAGTCACAAGTGGATCCGACTCTTGTGACTAGATAGTTGTCTAACAAATTCTCGGGCTTTCAAGGAGAAATCTCTCGACCCCGAAGGACTTCGAGGGTATCGCTGAGGTTTCGAAATTTGCAGGTTCTATAACAATATATATTTCCTACCACATATGGGACGAGCCATGGTCTCATCAGATTGTCACAACACCACTCAGATTTCTATGTGGATGAAATTTGTTACCCTGAAAGATGCTGCAATTGGCCTCCATCTCCGTGTCGGAACGGCATAGAGGCCAGGATCTACATACGTCAATTATCCTTCTTTACCTCAGCAAAAGTTTCCAGTAGCGTCTGTCCAAATTCTCTCCTCTTCTTTCCATGCCGCTATGGTTTTAAGTCGTCGAAATCTGTCAATGATACAGCATTGTTACCCCCCAAAACTGTAGGAAACCAGAGACCGCCACAATCGAACTCTCGCGCTTATTCTCAGTCAAGGATGTGCTGGAATCGTCTATCGACCATTGTCACCGTCTTCCTCGATGGTGATTTAGGCGCGGCAGCAAAGTATTTTCGGAACAAACGAGTGAACGCGCTTTTTAATTATCGAGGCAACAAATATCTACGAAATGCCGAAGGCACTCGGTGGGCTCAGGTAGCTGCGAGCTGTACTTTTTATAATCGTCCTTGATTTTTGCAGTGATATTTCTGGCGACAGGCTTGGCGGGCTTCACGGTCGAGGTTCTCAGGACGCCACTACGGGACTGCTTATAAGTGTGCACTACCTCCGCGGGGTGTAGTTTGTCACTATTCTAGTTAAGCAGTTGTCTCATGGTCCGTGGTATGCGCATTATTATTAGTGTTATTCTATTAAAGAAGGCCCCTCAGAGCTACCGTACAATCAACTGGCTTTTCAAACAAAAAAAATATTGAGTGGTGGAGTCTGCTCGTGCGTCAATCGAACCGTCGTATGGCACTGCTGCCCTGGTCCGCTTCTCCACTACGCCGTGGTTGTAGAGGTTGGGATTGGGTTAGGGCTCGCACTGCCGATTTGTGTGGGGGAGAAGTGCGACGTGCTAAGCGTCACATCGACAGACTCAGGGTTAGGGTGGCTGAAACCCAAGCGCGATAGCCCCAAGATTGTTTACTCGTCCTTGTCTCTGCGTCCTACATCCCCGGATCAGATTGTTAACACAAGACCGCCGTTTCGCAGTTGCATGGTATTGATGGCAGACGATAGTTTACCAGACTATAAAGCCCTTTGGAAACAAGCTGAGGAGGCGCAGAGACACACGAAAGCGTCGTTGACAAAGCGCACTGAGAGACTTGGTCCTCAGCGACTTCAAAATTGGGCAGATTGCCTGCACAGCCAACAGCAGCTTTACAACTCCGTTCGCAAATTCCTACATGCGTCCGAGGACGATGCACCACGACTATTTTCATCCGTCCATACGCTAAAAAGTCTCCGACGAATTGCTTGTAGCCAGCCGCACGAAGTAAAGAGATTTGGCGTATTATGAGCGATTAACTGTTGAGGATAATGTGCGTAATGTGATTGCGGAGCTATGCAAGATCCCCGATGCTCGGGAGGAATTTTAAACTGGAAGATGGAGTCCAGTTCGACTACCATGCCAATGCCCTGATCGATGTTGAATCTGACAACCAAGATGTTGAATATCAATCCTTCTACCGGGTAAAGGGCAACACCAAGACCCTATGCACTACCGTCGAATATGAACCGCCCCACAAGCTCTCAGTGGAAGCATGTGCCATCATCATTATAATTCCGTGCCGAACTAACATTAGTGGGTCCAGCAGCATATCATTGCTATGACGTGCTAGTAGTGCAGCAGCAATGATTGATGAGAGACAGCTTACCTCTGAACTTCAGAACTCAAAAATATGAGCGGACTTGCTTGACGTAGATAGAGACTTCCTCGATGTGGCGCCCAAACGTCGTTGTGCTCCCATCGTGCTTTCTCATGAAAACGGATTTATGGTTCGGCCTTAGGAGTTAACATGACGAGCCGGTTGTGTTAGTTCTATAACAAGAAACCCGCTACGACTGCTAACTACCTATTATATATTAGTGTCCGATATTTCAATCCCAAACTTCTGCACCCAACTATCCCCATAACTTCACATCACAACCATGCTACCCCTTATTACCCTCGAGGAGCACTACGCCTCACCAAAGGTCACAGAAGCCAGTCCGGAGGCACGTGACCATTACGCAAACTTTCCTCCGCAGATTCTCTCTAAGCTACGGTCCCTCGGTGAGGAGCGTATCCAAGACCTAGATAAAGGGAAAGTATGTCTCCAAGTCATTTCCCATGGTCCTGGTGTCATATCGGCACACATCTGTTCGACAGCCAACGATGATCTTGCTTCTGCCGTTGCCCGGAACCCAACTCGGTTGGCGGGTTTTGCTATGCTCCCGATGAGCGAGCCTGCTGCCGCCGCGAAGGAGCTGGAGCGTTGTGTGAAGGAACTGGGATTTGTTGGTGCCTTGGTGGATAATCATCTGAACGGTCAATTCTACGATGACGAGCGCTTCTGGACGGTCTTCCAGAAAGCGCAGGAGTTAAACGTCCCGATCTATATTCACCCCTCGTTTGCATCGGATTCTATGATGGATCACTATAAAGGGAACTATAGCGATTCGGTCGCTATGGCTTTGAGTGCCTATGGCTGGGCATGGCACACCGAGACCGGGCTTCACATCCTGAGGTTATTCGCCAGTGGGCTCTTTGATCGCTTCCCCAAGTTGAAGATTGTGATTGGGCATATGGGAGAGATGCTACCATTTCAACTAGACCGCATTTTCCTAATATCTGAGAGGTGGGGCAAAAGGGAGCGAGGTTTGAGAGAGGTTTGGAGGAACAATATCTGGATCACGACAAGTGGCATGTTCTCGCTGACTCCTCTGGCTTGCCTTCTGCAGACGACTTCGATTGATCATGTGCTGTACAGCGTTGACTATCCGTTTTCAGCCAATGAGAAAGGATTGCAGTTCTTCGAGGAGATTGAGAAGAGTGGCTTGATTGCAGGAAAGGACCTTGAGTTGTTCGCATTTGGAAATGCGGAGAATTTGCTGGGTGTCAAAGCAAGAAGCTCGTGAACGTCTAGTGTTCTTTTCGTTGAATTAATCTGCAAAGACCAATACAACATCATAACTCTTCACTGTCAAGATGTACGACCAATTTCTTGGATAAATTGAACTTGAACGTTGAACTTCCGTTTCATCTTAACCTCTGTCCTCTCACTCACTCTCTGACCCTTGGCTATCCAGAACCTCCCCTTGTCTCGGGACTTCACACTTTCTGTCAAATTTAATACCTTCAGTTATTTATCTAGCATTTGCAAGAACTTCCACCTCGTCGAACTAATCGTTTCACTATCTCGCCGTTTTCTGGAAGACAGCTTCTTGAGGTGTCATCCACACAAAAGACCTTATGTCGATCTGCAATATTCATTGCTTCTCCTTCACTCTCAATCTACAAAACAATAGCGATCATCATTTCCAACTCATCCTCCACGACTCTACAATTAAAGGGGTCTTTCATCGTCAAAGACCGTATTTGACAAGGTACAATCTCTCGTTACCTTTCGACGATAGGAGAACAGCAAGAAAACACCTAGTTGATACACCTAGCAATACAACCCAGACTCTTCAAAGTCAATCTAAAGGACCTGATTCCTCTGAGCAGATCTGGATGGAAGCTGTCGTCAAATTCAGCATTTTTACCATACTGATCCCAATTTTATCTTATGTGACCCTGGTAAGATCTTGGCTCCTATGTCGAGCAACCAAAAGAATCCTAATACAATGCAAATTGTGCAGCTAGTCTTATCTAGCTAAACAATTTCAGAATATAAAATGCGGGAGAACTTGGAAATCTTAGGACTGCGTTGGATTTGTTGAACACATCGAACCCCAAAATCCTAAGTGGGACCCATATTTCTGGTTTTGGCAGTCCAACTCAGTCATGTCAGGCAATTCATACATAACCACCGTTTTCACTTTCCATGAAGATGTTAATGACGTTAGACTTAACCGCTGTCTAGGCCTCTGGGACCTCATGCCAGAATCATGATTAATTCTGGCTCGTCCACCAAAATTGACAATGGAAGGGTCTGATCTAGGAAAGATAGGCTCCTATTATGCCTTGCTTTGATTAAAGTAATAATAACGAACGGCAAAGCAAGCCTTATGCAGTGCACGTTTAGTGCCCAAGCAAAATAATCCCAGAGCGTGCTTTAGTGGGATGGCCAAAATTACTGTTAAGCAGCATGAGGTCTTTTGCCTCCGAAACAATTTGGAACGAAAGAAGTCGATAACTAGAGCTCGTCCTAGCTCTTCATTCCCTCTCGATCTCATGCAACAGTGCCTCGGAGTGCTCAAGCTTACTTGTATCCTTAC
>JAJLTP010000070.1:0-100579 GCA_030568275.1 Lipomyces orientalis | reverse complement strand
CGTCGTTCAGCTACTCCTTGACGCGTCATGATTGGCTGTATTAAAGTTTGACCACTGCACTAGCGTCTTGGCAGAATTACGAATAATATTCGTTATTCGTATTCGACGTTCCGAATTTTATTCGTTACGAATAAAGCCATTTCTACGAATACGAATAACGAATACGAATAGAGGAAAATGTTATTCGTGTCCACCCCTAGATGTGGTGTCTGCGGAAACACAGGACATAATGCGCGCACTTGTCAAGAAGTATTGGAGAATGTCTAATGAGGAGGATTCAGAGTAGATTTAATTGATTTTCTGTGTTGTCGTGGACTTGCTAAACAATAGTGCCCTTGTCGCCGGGAAAATCCCTCATTTGAAATTTCGGACACAGACTAGGGTACAGAACCGCCGCACCTGAACCATGTCCGAAAAGTCCGTGATAGCGGCTCAATAGCATGGGAATTCGGACAGTCGAACACGGTTCAGCCCCCTGAACGCATTTATGTCCCCTAACCACGAGCGTGATCCCGTGTGATCCCTGACTACTATGAAGACTTGTTATTCCAACCAAAGCAATTCAAGACAACATCATTCGATTACCACAGCCTACTCACGCCTGAACACGGAAAGAAAGATAATCCTCGATGGATTGCGGCTCAATGGATTCTCTCTCCTTGTCCATCAACACGTCCATGCCTTGACAAACCTCATCGACTGTCTTCAGTCCCTTGATCTCCTGAATCGACATTATTGCGGTCCTGCCCATAGCCCAACCTCCCGAAACCCACGTCTGTCCCGTGTATTTATTCTGCTCACTTGCCAGCGCTAGAATTGCCGGTGCATTTGATTCGCCGGTATAAGTGGCTTTGAAGGCCTCCTGATGGTCCGGCGGCAGATCCCCAATGACATCCGCAACCATCCGTGAGAAAGCACAAGGCCCGACTGAGTTAACGAAAATGTTGTCGGCTTTACCTTCTAACGCGAGAGACTTTGTCACACCAAGCATCGCGCCGCGCGCCAACACGTAGGTGCTACTGTAGGGCATTCCGAAGACAGAATCTGACGAGAAGTTCACGATCCTCCCGTACTTCTGTTTTTTCATGTATGGCCACGCCTAATGAATGAGTGCCATGGCGCCCAAAGCATTTACTTCAAATACTTTCCGGAAAGCACTAATGGGCTGAGCGTCAATGGGGCCATAGATTATGATGCCGGCATTATTGATAATAATGTCAATCCGTCCGAAGGTCTTGATTGCCAGGTCCACGATCTTTTCAGCATCCGTGGATATGTCGTGCGTGTCGGAGATAGCAGAGAGGCCGGCTGCCCTTAGTTCTTTGACAAGATCCTCGACGATGGCGGACGAGCCGTCACCTGCAGGTGAACAGCCGTAATCATTCGCGCGACAACATTAGCTCCAGCTCGTGCAAGTGCAAAGCAAAGAGGCTTGCCTATGCAGCCAGCAGCGCCCGTTACAATTGCGGTCCGGTTAGAAAATGAGGTTGGGGCAGCCATCTCCAATAATCCTTTCAAGTTAAAAGGCTGATCAATGTTTAATGTCTATATCAAACAGTTAGTAGCTGCGTTTATAAATAGAGGTGCCAGGACATACTCAAACGTAAGTGCGGCTATCAACTGATCCAAATCTTCAAGACCCAAATCTTCAATTCGATTTGAGGACAGTTAGGACTCTTATATAGGCCCTTATACTCCAGAGGACCGTTGGCCAATCACAATGTTCGAATGAGCGCCTACTCTAAACAGTTTAGCGCGATGCGTCCCCGGACCAACCAGCTTCTTCCTCCTCAGCCGTACGACAAACTACAACTCAATTCATTACACTCATTACACAGATACAAGGTGCAAGGCATATTTCTCTACAGAATTCCAAGCCTCCTGCGGCTGAATGCGACGTTGCATATCTTGACCAAGCTGTGTCTAGTCAGCTGTGACGATAAGACCAGGGAGCACGAATTTCTTTTCTCATTCTACCCTCAACAAAAATAGGTACAGCCATGTCTAGCGAGCGCCTTCCCCCTTTGGTATTCCGGTTTGTGTCGGGCACAAGCAGTACCGCCCAGGAGCGGAGCGTTGTGCGCTCTCATGCAATGACAGAATACCGGCGACGCCAACGGCAAGATAGGTTACTTTCAACGGCTACGACGAGGCAGAAACAGCGCATCAGCGCCAAGTCCAAGTCTGAGGACGAAGACCACATATGCGGGTGTCTACAACCTCCTTCCCAGCCAATGGAAATGCTTAGTCCGCTATTAAATGAAGAAATAGCCAATCTTCCTATTAGTTATCAGTTCTGCCTCAGATGCGGCCGCGAAAGACCAATTGACTCTATTTCTATATTCTTCGAAAGCCACGAGCGCGGTCTGGCTCTTCAAACTTTGTCTCCGTCGCTCATCGCCGATCTTGGGCAGGGAGAATTTGATCCATTTCATAGCATGCCGGGGCTAAGCTACAGTCTCAGGGAGGATCAGCTAGCTGAAATTAATATTGTGAAAGCATATAGTAAGAACTCTGACAAGAAAGTTTACGCTGAATCTAACGGGGGATGCAGCTCTAAAGTTTTGTCTTCCTAATCCGATCAAGTCGGTCGTTTTTCCTGAAATGGTTAGCAATCCGGCCCTCTGCATGGCTGTGCTGTACATGGCATATGCCTTTTTGGCGTCTGTCCGAAATTCGTTTGATCATACCGTCGCTCTAGCGATGAAACAAGCCTCTATCACTTACGTCAACAAGACTCTCACAAACCCTGCAACTGCTACTCAATCTGGGGCTATGGCCTCCATAGCCTTCCTTACCAGTGGGATCTGGGTAAGATATTCTTCTTTTGTCCCACTATGGAAGCTGGCGTTATGGAATAGCTATTAACAAGGGGAACAGGCTTTCGGGTCGGACGGGGCTCCAATTGAAGTAGGAGCTCATTCTGCGGGGTTAGAGGCTATAGTAAAGCACAGGAATGGGCTGAATACGCTGACCAATGACGGTTTCGAGCAAATACTGCGCAAGTTCATCGTCATGTAAGCATCTTTTTCTGCTTGATTTTTGAATTTGAAATTAAGGTCCGGAACAGGCAGCATTTCTTGATCTGCGCTCTATCTGGCGCCTACCCTAGCATGACCTATCTTAGCGACTTTGAAGAGGCATGCACAGCACCTGAAAGCAATATTCCGCTTCAAGAATGCCCTTTGTACTGCCCAACCGAGAATTTCCAGTTTCTCCGTCAGTCAAAGCGCTGCACTCCCCAAATACTAAGAATTCTCATTCTCACTCGAGATCTTATCGAGATATTTCTCGGCAGTCCCTCAACCACTCCTGAAAGCAATGAAATTCTTGGACCGAGGCTGACATCGTTGCGAACCGAGCTTGAGTCCTTTCCACCTGCGTCAAGAATTTATGCAGGCATTTCGAAAGATGCTTCCAATCACAAAAGCCCCTCTGTTTCAGCTGTTGCTCGAACCAATAGTGCCTACATTTACGAATCCATACGCCTTGCCTCCCTTATAACTCTCCGCGTGTTTGTTCACAAACTCTCCTCGTTGGCCGATGTTCCCGAGAACTTGACTCAAGCGCTCATTTCCGCACTCAAACACACCGACATTGGTGGCACTTGGGGTGATATGCTTGGCCCGTTGTATTGGGTAGCTCTGACAGGATCTGCGTGTGGCCAGGGCAAGCCTATGCATCGCTTTTTAGATAGCACATTAGGCCGCGCGATGTTCGAAATGGGATATACCGTGAGAGATTTTAGGTGCACAGTTGTGCCAGTCAAGAGATTTGCGGACTTGCATCGGAAATTAACCTTGAGACGAGATAGTGCATGATGGCAAAGGGAACTAGAGCCGTGGAGCATGGACAGTTGTTTCATTTCTCTCTTACTTTGCCTCTCCGTATTTATTTGACTCTAAAGTAACACATGATCATTTTCCGTCCCATGGTCTAGGATATTCACCCGTTTGAATAGATGCCATTCGTCTTCAGCATTCCACGGTCAAGCCGTTGCCATTGAGGCGAAAGGCCGGTAGAATTGGGCTGTGGTAAAAATGACAAATGCGAAGAGCGAGCTGTGGATGTCACTTCGCCCTGGGTGAAATTAGATTAGCATTTGGGGACATGGAACGGTAACAAATCGATGTCTTACGAACGTCAGGATCCATGCCACAGGGAGGTGTTCGTTGCCCAGGTAGTAGAAGAAGAACGCAAGTGTGCCCATGGCACATGGCACCAAGCGGAGAGAGGAAAAAAATGGCCTTGACAATGTAAAAAGCTGTGGTAGCTGACTAGACAAGAGATATTTACCCCCCTCTTGACCGAATGACTGGCTTAGGGCTTCGAGCCTGTCACGCTTGAATAATGTGAACATCTTGGACACTGACTCTGCTGAAGCTCCGTTCTCTTTGGTAGTAATGTAGATTGCCTTCAAAACAAGCAAGACTGAAGTAATACTATGTAAAGCTGCCAGTAACTCCTTTCAGGGGCGCAGTCTGCCTGGATTGACCAACCATGCCATTTCAAGGATTTCTGTCCAACACATTCTCCAGAGCTCCAGAATGCAAGTGGTAACAGCCTAGAGAGACGGCATACGAGGTGAAGTACTCATCTCGGCTCAGTGGCCGGTCCAATTGGATCTAGCGCCTGTCAAAAGGGTTTAGCGTCATTGGGTCGAGCGCCTGCCAAGAAAGGTTAAGCATCATTGAGTCGAGCATCTGCCCAGAAGGGTTTAGCGTCGCCGGTCGAGCTCCTGCCCAGAAGGGTTTAGCGTCACTAGATCCAGCGCCTGCCCAGAAGGGTTTAGCGTCGCTGGTCGAGCTCCTGCCCGGAAGGGTTTAGCGTCCGCCATATTGACAGCTCAGGGTACAACTCGCAGGCGAGAAGCTGAAAAGATTGCCTTGCCGGAGCTGAAGCTCAGCTTTCTTTTGGAAAATCAAATTATCGCTAAGCTGATCTCCATTCCGATTCCAAATCAGCTTTCTTGCGCAGCAATATGTCCAGCACTACTATAAATAGACCTCTTTCCACCATGCTCAACTTCTATCTCTCCTTTTCTCTTCTCACCGATCATATAGACTCGTTCTTTTAGCCTGATCTCATTTGATTCTAAGCCGAGTCTTGCAACAACCGTCCTCTCGCATTGCCCCTTCACAACCGTCAGAATGAAGCTCTTACGGAATAATATGACAATGGGCCTGGCCGTTATGTGCTCGTTGAAGTCAGTAGCAGGGAATCAGGCATGTTCTCAACTTCCTACTCCTAGCAGCTTTTACGGGAGCTTGACGCAGCCATACTACCCGCCCAATGCTGTCTGCAACGACTACATGATCCCGGTAGACATCGAATACACCAATGTCGCTTTTAATGCCACTAGGTGGGGTGATGACTACGGGCTCAACAACTTCTTAGATGTTCTTACTACGCGTGCTGGCGTTTACAATTCCCCACCTGTTGGCCCTGCTTCGCCGTCGACGCAAAAGGCTACGGTGAACATTGCCGCGACATTCTGCACTCCGAAGAATAAAAACGGAAAGGAGAAGACTGTTATTCTTGCAACGCATGGTATCGGGCCAGCGCGTGCCCACTGGAATGCACCTGTCATGCCAGATCAATACAACTTTGTCCAGTATGCGATTGGTCAGGGGTACTCGGTCTTCTTCTACGATCGTCTTGGAACTGGAGCTTCCGACAAGTAAGCCGGACCCTAACAAGAAACTTTGACAGGAAAAGCTAACTTCAATCAGAGTTTCAGGATTTGACAATTCCATCTTCAAGGCCATTTCTGTGCTCCAAAGCATCTCCAAACTCGTCCGAAATGGTCTTTACACGGGATGCTTAGGAAAACCAAACAAGATTGCGGTGATTGGATTCTCATTTGGTTCATTCACAACCCACGGAGCCATTGCAACGGATCCAAGTATTGCGGATGCCGTCATCTTAACAGGGATCGGATTCAACCTGACTGGAATCAACGTCAATGGTCTGTTGCGCTCGTTTGTTCCACGCGTTGCTTCACTTCAAAATTCTGCTCTCTACGGCGACCGTGATCCTGGCTATGTGACCTGGGTTGATAAGTATACCCAGATCTGGAAGTGAGTGTTGATCTTCAATCAGAACAACGAATTGAATGCGAACAAGTACTAATCTCCAATAGCTACTTCAAGTATCCCAACTACGATCCCGTCATAGCTAATTATGCCGAGGCAGCAAAGCAGCCATACGCTATAACCGAGTTCCTCTCTTTGCTCAGCGGTCCTACGGACGCTAGCGCATTCAAAGGTCCTGTCCTGGTCAGTACACCTCATGTTCCCTTTCCCACCAGTATAAATTATCGTTCCACAGCTTGCTAATATTACAGATTAGGCTATCACTGGTGAATATGACTATATATTCTGTGATGGATACTGCCCTGGACTCTTGGAAGAGCCTGGGAGAACTTATTACAAAAATGCAAAATATGTACCTTATATTCACCCCGGGGCTAGTCATCAGCTCTTTCTTCATTACAACGCTACCGGGGCGTTCCAGGTTATTACTAACTTCTTGAGTGAAAATGGGTTGTAATCTGTTTCGTCTCGTCATGGATACTGTTCTCACTACCGAGGGAAAATCGATCGATCCAGGACTTGGCAAACCCCCTGAGGAAGCTATATCAGTGTGTTCAGTAGTGTTATATTACCATATATGAGTTGAATTTGTCAAACCAATACGTATATTATATGAGTTCATTTAACAAATCATATGAGATTGATATCATATGATAACGTATATGTTAATATATGACAAATATGAATTACGTGATCAATATATACAATTTGATACTGGAAATGAAATGCCCTGTTACTCCAGACTTACAGAAGTCCACCCTTACAATTTCTCTTCATTCGTGTCAGACACTCTTGTATCGACAGCACTATAAGCAAAGCTACAGCCTACAGGACATCTTTACCCAACCACGATTTGAGGCACTCAATTGCCTCAATACTCTCGATCCCGAGTCGATTCCTACTGTAATTGTAATTTTAAGCTTTTGCGCTTGAAAACAAGCGCTCTGGCTCGGCTGAGATCGCAGGAATTGACAAAGCGTAAGAGTTCACGGGCCTGGACTCCTAATACTATAGAAAGCTTGTGGCTTATGCCGATATATTTTCTTAATTGCAATGCAACCATCATATGTATATATGATTATGGCTATTCGGCTATAACTCGCAACAGCCATACGTCCATGCATGGCACACGCAGCCAAAGGTGAAACGACTGGCCCCTTCCAGCGCCTGCATCCTCGACATCCACGTCCGCAGCAACACCGATGCCAGCCCGCATTCCCCATGCCCAAGAGAAAGAAAATTCTCCTTGTCGAGTGCTCGCACTGTCCAACAAATCCTGTAACTCATAGTACACACCAATACTCAAGCTAATCGAGAGCCCTTTTGTAGATACCAGATTGGTAAATTCGTCAAACTTTTGTAGGACTCTTGCAATCTGTCCAAGTTGCTCCCAATCTGATGCTGTAAAAGGAGGCAAAAGTCGGACGGCATTTGGGTAATATCGGATCTGTTCCTTTGCAGCTAATCCACCTTGAGGCATGCGGTCGGTAGAGTTCCATCTGGTGTCAACATCGTACTCTATGTACTTGTCGTTCAATCCATTAATTGAGCAAAGGTTCTTCCAACCCTCTCGACGTTGTGGACTTCTAAGGATCCATAGAGTCAGGATTCGAAGCCTAGACAGAGCAGAGTGAGGCCCGATTTGTTTACCATCACGTATCAACTGCAATGTTCGTGTCTCCACACTTCAAAGCTTTAAGGATATCCTTCACAATGAGGTTAAGCACGTGAGCTAAGTATCTAATAAAGCTTTCGGAAATCGCACGTCGGCTTCTTGTTTCAGCTTCAAGCCTAGACTTTCGACAAAGGTGCGATTGTTACTAGAATTATCTGCAGTTATACTGATCAACTTTTTCGTGAGCCCGAGCTCTTTCAACATACTGTACACCATCTCTGCCATGTTCTCGCCAGTATGCACACCAATTACCTCTCCAAACTCTAAAACCCTTTCTTTATATTCGGATTCGCCTGTCAACCAATGCCCAACTCCAAGGACTGCGATGTGGTTCTGGCTAGTCCAGACATCGAGGAAAAGGGCAATTGTATGTTATCTAGTTCTTCCTTCAACCCTGCACGGCGTAATGTCTTACGAGGGGTAAATGGCATGTCCACACCTGGAATGCCTTTGAAGATTTGCAAAAACGCAGGACGCTCAATGACAGTAAATGGCTGTCTTGTAAGCACGACCCAGCGAATAAGATTCCTCTCTAAGAGTTCTGTGGTGTTTACAGTCTCCTTTGCTTCCACATTGTCATGATCCTTGACTGATTCTTGGTATCATTGCTTATACCCAAACTATGAGCTCTCTGCAAATGGTAGGACATATTGGTTGTAGATGTCGATCTAGCGGAGTCCTTGAATGACCAATTCCGACAGTGCTTGCAAGTTATCAGCTGATCGTTGCTAAGCATTTTGGATCGCTTAGGCTTCCACTGTTGGTTTAGAGTTATAACTTAAACTGCTCCCAGAGCCAGTGATTCGCAGTCCCACGTGGACGTTGAGAAGAAATCCTATCGTGCGTCAGGACTGGTGAGATCTCTTGCGCTTCGTCAGTCAGATTTCTAGACAATGATGGATCGACGATCTGGCTAATAGAATCCTCCGGTCCTAGCTCAAAGGAGCTCTCAATTGGTGACTGTAGGCCCCTGGTGAGCGAGATATTCTCCACCGGCTCATCTCCTTCTTAGCAATCATTCAATAGCAAGTAATCTACACCCGGCTGGCGACGAGGACGTGTAAAACCTTCCATATCGAAGGAGTCAATGCAGTAATGAGTAGTACACTTAATTGTTTATAATATTTAGGAGGACAAAGGGGTTCCTGGGCAGGGATTATGGGCCCAGGAAAGCTACAACCCCTCGGTATAAGCCTACCTTCTGAATTAGGATACGATTACTATACGATTACTATACGATTTCAAACTATACCATACGATTACTTTACGATTAAAACTTAATTTTTGCGATTAACTTTACGAATAATCTCAAAAGTTGACGGTACCGTAATCGTACCCACCTCTACCTGCGCGGTATGTACCTCTGGAGGAAAATCCCACAGATCGACTCGTTACATACGTAAGGTAAAACGGATCACCAAGATCACAAGCGATGAACGATGATGGTCATGTACTACTGGCAGAAGGTGTATACTCCGCAGCAGCCCCCTCGGACAACATTGGTGGATACGTGCAGCGTTTTTTTCGGAATGCTGGACAGAAATGGCAAGGTATTGACGAGAAGATTCTCTTGTTCCAGCGTCTCTCCGAAGTGTGGCACGATGACGACAATATAAAAGTTAAAGTAAGAACCGTCGTCGATCATTCCTTGGCTTTCGGTAAAAGAACGACAATAGTTCAACATGACGGGAAGTTTTTGACGTTCTTGCGGGGCACATGATTCTACTATTTCTTTTGGTCCTGAAGAGTGGTGGAAGGAGTAATGAAGAAGCGTAATGAAAAGATGACTTTCAATTAATGCATGACTCTGAAATTCCTAAGATTGTACTGTCGAAAAGACCCCTCCCCCCACACCCAAAAGGTGGAGGAGGTCAAAATTCGGGCTGATAAGACGATACTGCCCCCTCTAATGTGACCAACATCAACCGCCAAAAGGCTGTCCAATACGCAAAGTTGAGTAGCACCCCTTTTGATAGTCTTTAAGTTCCATGAAATAGTTTATAATGAAAATCTTCACGCGGAAGTCGCCCCCTTGGACTCCTCGGGCCACACATCGTAGCCAAAGGTATCTTTCATGTTGACGAAGCGGAAGTGGCGCCCGTCGGCCACCTGGTTGACGGCCTCGAAATCCTCGTCCGACAGGTCGATGCTCTCGAAGTTGGACTCTATGCGCGCCGGGTTGGAGCTCTTGGGCAGCACGACGTATCCGCGACGGAGACCCCACGCGATCAGCAGCTGGGCGAATGTGTAGCCGTTCTTCTGGGCCACCTCGTTGAGCGTCTTGTTCTCGCTGACCTTCTCGCCCGTCGTGGGCACCTGGTTCTGGGAGCCGAGCGGCGAGTAAGCTTGGGGGAGGATGTCGTTCTTCTCCAGGTAGTCGACCAGCTCTTTGTTGGGGAGAAACGGATGGATTTCGATCTGGTTCACGTGTGGCTTCACGTTCGCGAAGGACAGCAGCTGCTCGAGACCCTTGATCGTCCAATTCGACAGGCCGATGGCGCGCGCCTTGCCTTCCGCGTAGATCTTCTCCATGGCGCGCCAGGTGGGCTCCGGGTTCTCGGTCAGATCCTTGAGAATCACATACTATCAAGGAAGAATAAGTCAGTCCGCTTTGTTGTCTCAGAAGTGCTCGCAATTGTGCGTACCTTGCCATCGGGTCCGATCTTGGGCGTGCATTGATCCTCCTTCTCGGAGGCAATGGGCCAGTGGACCAGGAAGAGGTCCACATAGCTGGTCTTGAGGTTCTTCAAGGAGTTGTCAATCGACCACAGGACGTCCTCGTATCGGTGCAGATGATTCCACACCTTGGTGGTGATGAAGAGGTCCTCCCGCTTGACGGATGGGTTCTCCTTCAGAAAGTCCTGGACAGCGTCGCCCACCTCGCCCTCGTTCAGGTAGTACCAGGCGCAGTCCAGGTGGCGGTATCCGACGCTCAGGGCCTTCATCACGGCGTTGTATGTCTCGTCTTTGGCGCCCTCGCTGGCGAAAGTGCCGAACCCGACACCGGGGATGGTGACGCCGTTGCTGAGCTTAAATGAGATCCCACTGGACATGGTGTGCTGTGATCGGTTTAACGATTGATGTAGAGATGGAATCTAACGCGAGAAACGTTTTTCTGGTGCGGAGAGAGCGTGAAGAGGAAGAGGAAAGATTATTTACAGGTGGAGAAGGGTTCAAAAGTGCAATGGTGCATGGAGGGGTCGGTAGTGTCAACCCGTCCAGATTTCTAGTTTATCAAGCCATCAATTATTGACCTCTGCCCGTGTCACAGCCGTTTTTGCCAACCAGTCATTGACGAATGAGGCGCTCCACAGACCTACGGATGTTCCATCATCAGAGCTTTCGTCCCTTCCCGGGCGACATCCGACTATGGGCCGTTCGGTATTGATTCCGTCAGATGTCATTGTTATTTTCCGCCACCTCCTTCCCTATCCGACTGTTCTCCTCTGCGGCGAGACTTCCACGGAAGCATTGCTAATACGGAAAGAGCGACGGACCAGGGGCAGTGGCGTATCTGTATCCAACTTGATGAAACCAGTATCTGCTCGTTGGGCAGATGAACCGGCCTTCGTTCGCGTTTCATTTTCGTGGCGTATGAAATTTCCTCGTTCCCAAGGCAGTCAGTCGGCCAAGGTGCGATGACGTCACGGCGCGTTCGGAAAGGAATGTGGCGACTGGGTCCGATGCCCCTACCCTGCCCTAACTCGTGATTGAAATAAATATCCAATCCAGACACGGTTCCTGGATTTTCTATTTGTACATCCGATTTCATTCTCTGACCTTGATCTGGTAACTTGAGGTCGTGCCTTCTCCGTCCATTTCTCGAGACAACACAAGCAACTACTACCTGCCCTCCCATCACAGCTTGAAAGGAACTTCTCTACACATCACTTTTGATTTTACCGCTCACATCCCGTCAATATGCCTCGTTTCGAGGATTCTGACTTTGGAGCCGATCTGACTGAGGCTTGCTCTCATGGAGACGCCAGCCCCAGCACCGTGGGCCGTGGTTCCATCACCATCGCAGGTGATGGTCGCCGGGACAGTGAGGTGGTCGAGGTGCCTGCGACCCGCAGCTCGATCAGCGATGCTTCTCAATTCATGCACAACCTGAGCCTATCGCCCTCTATGCGTGACCATCGCGGCTCCCGCAACTCGTTCGGTACTTCGCTGCCCATTCCCCGCTCCCCACGCTCCCCACGCGCGTCTCGTACTCGTCTTTCCTCAGTGGTCACCACCAACGGCCGGGAGGGCATCTCTGCCGCCGTGTCTCGCGAAATCCTGGCCTCGCAGGTCCAGGACATGGCCAAGGAGAAGGTCGAGGCCGCCAAGAACATGGCCTTCGCTTTCGACATCGATGGTGTCCTCGCCCATGGCAACCACCCTATTCCTGAAGCTCGTGAGGCGCTGAAGATGCTCAACGGTGACAACGAGCTCGGGATCAAGATTCCCTACATTCTGTTGACCAACGGCGGTGGGAAGACCGAAGAATCTCGGTGCGACCAGCTGTCCGAAATCTTGGGCGTGCCCATCTCCACCGACCAATTCATCCAGTCACACACCCCGATGAGTGCTCTGTCCGAGTATCACGAGACGGTGCTCGTCGTGGGCGGTGAAGGCTTCAAGTCTCGCGATGCTGCCGAGGCGTATGGTTTCAAGCACGTCTACACTCCGAAGGATATCCTCGCGTGGGACCCGACCATCTCGCCTTGGCGACACTTCGCGGAGCAAGATCGCGTCGGCGCACGCCCTACGGACTTCTCCAAAGTCAAGTTCGACGCCATCCTCGTGTTTGCCGACTCCCGTGACTACGCCACCGACATGCAGATCATTATGGATCTTCTCTTGGCAGAGGACGGTCAGCTCTTGACCCGGGCCAAAGACCCAATCTCGTCTCGCATTCCGATCTACTTCTCACACGGGGACCTTGTCATGCCGACTGACCACAAGGGACCTCCTCGGATGACCCAAGGTGCCTTCCGCATTGGAGTCGAGGCTATGTACAAGGGTCTGACTGGAGTTGACCTGGGACGGGTCATATACGGCAAGCCTGAATTGGCTACGTACAAGTACGCCGACGAGGTGCTCAAGGCCTGGATGGAGGAGATCCACAACGAGAACCGAATTCCGGAGAACATCTACATGATCGGTGACAATCCGGCGTCCGACATCATCGGTGGTAACATGTACAACTGGAACACTTGCCTTGTACGGACCGGTGTTTTCCAGGGCAAGGAGGGTGAGAATGACCCCAACAGCCCGGCTAGCATGGGTACCTTCAACCACGTATTGGATGCTGTCAAGGCTGGCGTTCGCAAGGAACTGGGCAAGGAATTCAAGTTCAAGTGGAACGAGAAGGTCAATCCGGTTCTCCATGGGGAGGGCATCTCCGCTGTGGAGTAAAACAGTGTCCTTCGACTGCGGAAAAGCAACAACACGTCAATTTTCTTTCTCAAATCGGGCTTTGCAGGCGTTTTGTCCATCGGTGGTCCAATGACCCCGCTTCTGTTTTGGATTATTTTTGCATGACTGCATGGATATGCTATCATGATAGACTTCTTTTCCATTTTCATGATCACTAGTTTGTTTAACGAATCAACATCCATACAAAGCACGAGGATTCGTCCTGTCGGACTCAGAGCTCAATTCCTGTCAAATCTTTTCCATTCAGATTGTAGAAAATTATAATCTAACTTTTCACGACTGGTCGATCCAAGCGAGTTGCGATGGTGGATGTGTTGTCGTCATTTATCACTCAGGCCGTGTGCACGACGTACCGATGATGGCGATAACCCTAATCTTTCCTGCGGTTGACAATGGTGGGATCTGTTTCTGACCCAGTCATTGGGATTCGCTCGGCATCGGCACCTCATTTTGACCCTTTTTGAATCGGTTCCTGAGCGGTGGCAAATACCTTATCTTACAAATATTTTTTCTTTCCTGTTTGGCTTTTTTTCGAAATTTGCAAAATTGACTCCGCCACCTTCGATCGGAGAGGGCGTCTGTCTATGCAGCTATCTAATATCTAACGGTTGCGGCTGAGATCGAAATTGCAGCCAAGCCACGCCACGCCACGCCCGCGCATGCATGACACCTCACTAAACTACCCTGACTTATATAACTAGTGTAACTAACTGTAGTTAAAAAAAACCGTCCCCGAAAATGGCAGCCCGCCCTGGGAAGGGGCATTCTGAGGATATTATTGGGTATTTCAATCACAAACCAGCCAGTTATCCATTTTCTGCCTAGGGAATTGTCAAATTGATCTGCACCCGGTCTTTTGAGGAATATTATCGTTACATCAGTGTGCCGCTTTGATCTTGACGAGAATTATTCGGGCTGGAATTTTCATTTCTTTTTTGTTTCTCGGTGAGAATTTTTTTTTTTCCCTTGACTTTAATTAGTACAGAGTAAAGTTCGATTAGACAAGTGTTTAATTAATTATTGGGCAAATATCATAAATGCCACTGAAATGTTTCCAAATATCAAAAATGCCACTGCAGCTAAATCTTGGCGTACCCAAGAAAAATACACTTTGCGCTAAGCCTTAAATTTTATGCCCGTTGTAAGCTTTGACTTGACGCTTTACCATAATAGTCAAGGACTAACTCGTAATATATTACCAGCTCTGAAAACCTAAAATCGATTCCAATCAAATATCTTATTCAGCTTCTAGAACCCCCCCCTTCTCTAAATCGGTTCCGTACACGACCTGGCGTTCTGGCGCATAGGCTCCTTACAGCGGCCACAGACGTTGAGTCTGCCGGCAATGAATTCGTTTGAACAGTCGCGGCTCTTGTGTGGCCTGCCTGCGCCTGCCTGGTGGGCGACGTGGCGTTGGCGGTCTGCATGTAGGAGAATCATTTTCGAGAACAATCCTCGGCATCGCGTGGATACCGTGCATGTACGTTGCTTCAGACGATTCAACCTTGAAGCAGGGATCCACAAAATCGACGACATCGCGTCTGGATATGATATGGCTGCCACTGCATGGGCACATTGGTATGCAACGGACATACCATCTGTTGCATGGACAAGTCCTGCGATCCAGACGAACTGGATAGCTTTCCATGCTTCTTGTCCTTATCTCATACTCATCCAAATTTGCAGCTACGACTATATAATCTGGCCGCAAATTCTGATATCCTCTTTCCGTCGTCTGATTTCGTTGAGACGTTGGGTCCTGGAAAGCATAATCTGCAGCTTGATTTGCTCCATCATCCCCAGGACACTTCAGAGAAAATTTCGGCGACGACATCGATTAAACCTGATGAACAAATACCGGTCAGTTTTGTTAGCGAACACGAACCTCAACATTTGGCTAGCTACCTTTTTGTCTGTCCGAGATCAAGGACAATGAAGTAATATTTACGTCATCTTCTAGAGATGTCCGAAGTTCCTCGAGGAACCAACGCCAATTCTCACGATTCCCTGCGTTGACATCCCCAAACGCCAGAGGGAACAAATGTTGTTCTGCGTCAACTCCCACAGCAATCAATAACACGCCTTGGTATTTTGTTTCAAGTTTGTGTCGAGTGCAATCAATGGTCGACAATGCCGAAACCCCGTAATTGATGAAGAGTAGCTCTCGAACAACGAATAAAATTGATCGTGAACAATTTTCAAACACGGCGTGACTGTTAGGATTGTGGGCCTTAATCTACCTAACATAGGAAGGAAGCTTTGAAAGCTGTCGACATCAGAACCATTTATATCGTCGGTAGCGATGTCCATCGCTCTTGCGACCACGAGGTAGTCAATTTTCACCCCATGATCGAGATGAGTAGCTCTGTAACCTTTCTTGCGCTATAGCCGTCTTCTTTGCACTTCAACCTTGACTCGTGTTTGATCTGACTTGTCGACGCGTCGTTTAATTATTCATTACTCTAATTTAAGTTTGCTGGTGCGTCGAGAACAACCCTAAACCTCATTGGTACCACCCTGTGGCACTTTTTGATATTTTGAAACACTTTTTAGTGGCATTTTTGATATTTGCCCTTAATTATTTTGTCGTCAGCGGTTCAGGGGGGCATGGTGGCATGGTGGCGTACGCCACGTGTTGCAAGATTTCAAATTAAGGGTCCTTGTTTCGTCAGATCCCGGGGTTTCAAATTCATGTTGCATCAAATTGGAATGAAACCACAAACAAGACTCCATAACTATTCATACCGAAAAGGGGTCTTTAAATATACCAAAATTTGCACTCTAGGAAATCGCCTTTCTGTGACCCAAATCTGAACGTCGCCGATGATTGATCATTGGACAATCCATGTCGAAACTGCTGATCTTTAACTATTAATGATTTTCTATTACTTCAGCATGTGATGGTACCACGCAATGTATCGGGTAACGATGATCAATCATCATACTCTTTCTGACGTCAGTCAAAAAGAAATGGAGTCTCATGTCCAAAAGCACATTATCATTGGTTCAGAGTTAATACTCAATAGGCTTCGAATGCCCAAGTCGTGCTGTCCCACAGGTCGTTCAGGGTTTAGCCACATGCCATCAGCAAAGCTTCGATCGTCAGATCTCTCTGTCAAAGTATGCATGCTGCACTTGACAGGGTAACAGCAGGGTAAGCGGCGCTTAACTATGTGGCGCCACCTACCCGCCGCTTACCGACAGCATGGCCGTGCTGCACTGGTTATATGTACAGGCTAAGTTCTATTTCATATTTGAGCTTCTTATGAAACTATCTTAATCCATTTTCCTGCAGTTCTATTTCATGTACTTAATTGCTAATGAGACCCTTTCTACCAATCTCTCCTCAGTGACCCCAGCTCTAATGCAAGTTTATATCATGACTGTCTTACTCTCCAGACCTCTAATAGCCCTTGCGACTGCCATGAGATCCTCTCTCTCGCGAGGGACGAGATGGCCCTTCTCGTGCATCACCAAGGCTGTCCCATCCCGCTCGCACAGTCTATAAAGATTCAACGACTCCTCAAAGACCTCGTCCTCCTGTCCCGCGACATGCACCGAGGGCATCTTGAACACCGCTCCTCTTTCATCCGCCCTAATTCTCCTCCCGTCCTCTTCAAACGGTGCAAGGCCCGCGATGAATACAGCGCAGCGGAACGGCCCCCACGGCGGATCGTGCGTTTGCCTCGTTGCGATGTGGTGCAGGAGGAATGCAGCTGCTAGCGTGGCACCGTGCGAGAAACCCACTACACCGTCAAATGGCCCCTCGTCTTCTACAATGCCGTCGATCAGGTGAAAGGCCGCCGCGATGGACTCCCGGAAAACATTGGACCGTAGAGCCTGGCCCAACGCGGCGACGTCATGAGCCGGGGGCAGCTGGTCGCAGCGGAAATACCCCAGATAAGGTCCGTCGTAGACGCCAGCGATGCCTGGTCCAGCAGGCTGGGCAACGGGGCCGTCGACGAAGGTAAATTCGGCACTATTGTCGCGCTCGAGCTCGGTGATTAGGGGACCTAGTGGGGACAATTAGGGGACTTGGAGAAGACAGATACAGACGGGATCTCTGGGATGTGTAAATTATGTCGTACGAAGAGTTCCGCATACCGAGCTGGGATTTAAAAATCTGGACGGTGCGTCAGCATTGGAATTCACGTAATGAGGTAGCGGCACACACATCAGCGTTACTCCCAAGGCCGTGAAGGCAGAGGAAGCGCAGCGGGGCCATGACGAGGTGTCTTGAGTTCTCGCGCCTCGCATAGAAGAGGTGAAGAGATCGGTGATGCCGATGGATGGTTTTGACGAAGTTTTTCTAAATCGAGGAGAGACATCTACAATGGGCCTAGGCTATCGTCTATATGTAGTATCATCGTTTCCTCGTTTCCAGGTGTCAACGCAACGGGGAACTTTTGCCCTAAGTGTAGAAACATTCTAGCTTCTTCGCGTGTCTTTATCTCCTTATCAGTGGCAGTCAGATATTATATAAAGAGCTTTAGAATTAGAAAGAAGAGAACCAGTTTTAGTCCGATATCTACTTTTCATTGATTGCAGTCACGTGATTCTGCAGTTGAAACCACGTTAAATCGCAGTCACAATATGGCGAGGGGCGTGACGGACGCAGGAACCCCCCAATCAGTTCCAAATTATGGCGACAACACAATGCCCATTGCCGTCGTCGGCATGGCGTGCCGGCTGCCCGGCGAGGCTACGGACCCGGAGAAGCTGTGGAAGATCTTGGCCGAGCAGCGCGATGTGTGGACGACGACGCCGCGTGACCGGTTCAATCACGGGCTCTATTATCATCCAGACCCGTCGCGCAATGGGACGGTGTGTATCTCTCAACTGGTTTATGTATTTCATTGTTAATATTCACAGTCCAACGTCTCCGGCGGCCACTTCCTCCATGACCATCCGGGCTTCTTCGACGCCCCATTCTTCAACATGACTCACTCTGAGGCCACGGCACTTGATCCGCAACAGCGGATAATCCTCGAATGTGCTTACGAGGCTGTTGAGAACGGTTTGTCTAGGCCTTCTTCTTTAGAAGATATTGAGACTCACCACCGTAGCCGGCATCCCCCTCGAAAAACTGATTGGGAGCAACACAGCCGTCTTTGTGGGCTCGTCCTGCCGCGACTATGCAGATATCATGGCCAGTGACCTGGACCGGACCGAGCTGTACCAATCCACGGGGACGGGCCAGACGATGCTGTCCAACCGTATATCCTACTTCTTCGACCTTAAAGGGCTCTCTGCCTCTGTCGATACAGGTATGAACAGATATTATCATATTGTCACTTTTAAATTAACATAAGATAGCCTGTAGCTCCAGCCTGGTCGCCTTGCATCTGGCATGCAATGCCATCCGCACCGGAGAATCTACGCAGGCAATTGTGGGCGGGTCAAATCTTATTCTCGGGCCGGCGCCGCAGATTGCATTAAGCATGCTCAGGTAGGAAGTATCTCACTCGCCGCACGGGACTAACAGATCACAGATTTCTCTCTCCAGATGGACGCTGCTATACCTATGATGAGCGCGGCAATGGATTTGGCCGAGGAGAGGGCGCCTCCTGTCTCATGCTCAAGCGTCTCGACGAGGCGCTCCAGGCGGGCGACACCATACGAGCCGTGATCCGCAACTCTGGAACTAACCAGGATGGTAAGACGGCGGGCATCACGCTTCCCAGTGGGAAGGCCCAGGTCGAGCTGATCAATAGCCTGTACCGGGCTGCGGGAATCGACCCGTCCGAGACGACGTATGTGGAGGCGCATGGCACGGGGACCGCAGCGGGAGACCCGATTGAAGCAGGTTCTCTGTCGACAGTGTTCTCACCAGGACGGAGTCCTGAGGAGCCGCTGAAGGTCGGCTCGGTCAAGTCAAATATCGGGCATTTGGAAGGAGGCAGCGGGATCGCGGCGGTGGTGAAGACGGTTCTGATGCTTGAGAAGGGATGTATCCTCCCGAATCTTGACTTTAGAAAGGCCAATCCTCGCATACCCATGCATGAATGGAAGATTGAGGTATGATTAATGCTAAGAGACAGCTCAGGAGGCTAACATGCACAGGTCCCTACGGCCGTGCAGCCGTGGAATCCCCCGAAAGTTCGTAGAGCTTCGATTAACAACTTTGGCTTTGGTGGCAGCAATGCCCATGTGATTATAGAAGATGCGTGCAGCTATCTCGCCGCTCACGGCCTGGAAGGAAATGTTAGGCACGTAGAGATATCACCCACATTAAATGGCATCCACCTAGAAAATGGAGATCAGCGCCCTCGACTCTTGGTCCTGTCTGCCATAGACGAGGCTTCTGGGGTGCGGCAAGTCAATGCTCTATCCGAGTTCGTTGCTACAAGGGAAAATTCTCCTCTTGACTTCTTGGATGACCTTGCTTTCACTCTAGGCGAGCGCAGGACTGTCCTCCCGTGGAGGGCTGCCATAACCTCGCGATCAATTGAACAGTTGAAGAACGGCTTAAATATCCAGAGTGTGAAGTTTGTCAAAGCCCAAAAAAATGTCAAGATTGGATTCGTCTTCACGGGTCAAGGAGCGCAGTGGTGTGGCATGGGCCGGGAGCTGACCGACGCATACCCCGTCTACCGCGACTCGCTCCTGCGGTCTGAGTCGATGCTGAAGGCTCTTGGGGCACCTTGGTCATTGCTGGGTAAGCGTTTATTTGTTATCCTTAAAGCAAGTCTACCCCAGGCACAACTCCAGCTCATTTGTTGCAACGGCTGACAATCATAGATGAGCTTGCGCAAGATGATCCGTCTCGGCTTGGAACTGCCTTGTTCAGCCAACCCCTTTGTACAGCTGTCCAGATTGCCTTGGTGGATCTCCTCAGGTCCTGGAACATCACCCCGTCGAGCGTTACAGGGCACTCTAGCGGAGAAATCGCTGCGGCGTATGCAGCCGGCGTTCTGACCCAGGAAGCTGCCCTGGTTGTCGCGTATCACCGCGGCGTTGCTGCGGCGGGACTCAAAGACGTGCCTAATCCGTGTGTTGGTGCCATGATGGCGGTGGGATTGTCGAGAGATGAAACTCAGGAGTTCATCAATCGCCTGAACAACGTGAGGGCGAATATTGCTTGCATCAATAGTCCGAGCAGCGTGACTGTCTCCGGCGACGAGGCTGCGATTGATGAGCTTCAAGCCGTCCTTCACGAGAAAGGCGTGTTTGCCCGGAAGCTTGCTGTTGATATTGCCTACCACTCTCATCATATGAATGCCGTGTTTGGACAATATCTCGCTGCCCTACAGAACCTTCAAATTGTGGACTCCGGGTCAGTTGACTTCTACTCCTCTGTCTGTGGGACCATCATCGAGCTCAAAGAGCTCAAGCCGAATTACTGGGCTAGAAACATGGTATCCCCCGTGGAGTTCTGTGACGCTCTCCTCCGCCTCGTCCTAGGGCAAGGTAGCACAAAACAGAAACGAAGAGGAGGCGCAGCAGTGGATGTTCTCGTCGAAATTGGCCCTCATTCAGCACTTTCTGGTCCCATCAAGCAAATATTAGAGACCGATACTAAGTTCTCATCTGTGCAATACGTCTCGGCTCTCATTCGCAACACGAATGCAGTAGGCACTTGTCTTCAGCTTGCAACCCGCCTGATTCAAAGCGGAATTCCGGTCGACCTGCATGCAGTTAACTGCCCTTCCGGCCATGAGAGCAATAAATTGCTGGTCGACCTACCGCCGTATAGCTGGAATCACTCAACTATGTACTGGGCAAAGGGCATCTCAAGTTCCCAGAAACCGCACACGACATTCCCGAGGAGCGACTTCCTTGGTATCCCCATTGGCGATTCGAGCTCTCCAGACGCGCGGTGGAGAAATATTCTCCGCACATCTGAAATTCCCTGGATTCTGGACCACAATGTCCAGTCAAACACGGTATGCCCAGCAGCGTTCTATCTGGTCATGGCCATAGAAGCCGCGTATCAGCGAACCTCGACACGGGGGATCAACATCCAGGGGTATAATTTCCGTGAGATCTCGATCGGCCATGCGCTTCTAATTCCACAGACGTCAGGTGAGGTAGAGATTATGATCTCCCTGAAACCCTACAATGAAAGCATCCAGGTGGTTTCAGACCTCTGGGACGAGTTTTGTGTGTCCTCCTCGTCCAACGGGACGTCCTGGACCACGCACTGCCGTGGCTTGGTATCTGTGCAAAAACACGCCGAGCCAACTGAAGTAGATGGGGGACGAGATGAGCTTGAAGAGAGAGAGGAATATATGCAAATGATCAAAGTGTTTGACAACGAGTGTACAACAGACCATGACATAGAAAATGTGTATAAGGCGCTTAAGGAGCTTGGTCTCAACTTTGGACCTACCTTCACTAACATGAAGAACGCTCGTTCAAGTCTTCATAGGTGCGTGGCGACTGTGTCTGTCCCTGACACGGCCGAAGTGATGCCAGCAAGATATCAGTATCCCTTTATCTTGCACCCAGCAACCCTGGACGGTTTTATCCACCCTGTCTTCGCAATTTCCATTAATCAGAATCTCGACCAGGGAACGCCAGTGCCTACATTTATCAGGGAGATGTTTGTATCGCAAAATATCGCGAACGGCACAGCCTGCCAATTCGACGTCTATGCCAAGATGGATAAGACAGATCTGGGAAACAGTTCGAATCAGGGCTTGCAGCATTCACGAAACTCTCTGGTTGTTTTTGACAAAGAGAAGAAAGATTTAAAACCTGCAGTGAAAATCAGGGGATTGCGATTCGGCTCACTTCATCGGGAGTCTGAAGGATCAGATGGAATTACCCAGAAACTCGCACACCAGATTAACTGGAGGCCGGATCCGGATTTCCTGTCCCAGAATCAAATTGTCAAGCTTACCGAAGCCTTCAGGCTGCCTCACAAAGTCAAGAATCAAGCAGAAATGGTGCAGCAAGCTGCCTTCTACTATGCAGAGCAGGCTCTGAACGAGGTTCCTGTGGCGGACGTTCCCAACATGGCGCCTTACCACCAGAGGCTCTACACCACCATGACAAACATGTGCAGGTCCGTTCATGAAGGCCGTCTAGGCGTTTTCGACACATCCGCTTGGACCAGCGTTGATAAGGAAGGGCGAAGAGCGCTCTGCAATATTATCCAGTCAACCCATTACGAGATCCTCTGCCACATCGGCGAAAACCTGCCAAAGATTCTCCGCCAGGAGATCGACCCCTTGACGCTGATGATGGAAGACGATCGACTAGAGAGGCACTACAGGATGAACCAGGCTCTCTCCCAGTCATACGAACAGGCCGCGATCTATGCCGACCTCCTCGCCAACAAGAATCCCTTCTTGAATGTCCTCGAGATTGGCGCGGGCACGGGAGGAGCCACGTTCCCTCTGCTTCGAGCACTAGGCGGTCGTGATGGGGAGACCCCTCGATTTGCTAATTACGACTTCACGGACATCTCCCCTGGCTTCTTTGAGAAGGTGATGGAGAAGACACAGGCTTTCGGCGAGTTGGTATCGTTCAAGAGGCTGGATATCGAGCAAGATCCTGTTCAACAGGGATTTAGCCCCGCCTCCTATGACCTAATCGTAGCAGCAAATGTCCTGCACGCCACCAGTAATCTGGGGAATACCATGAATAGGGTCCGGGGGCTTCTTAAGCCCGGCGGGACGCTTATCTTGATCGAGATCACGGTCAAGAACCTCGCCGCCTCCGTCATCTTTGGGACCCTCCCAGGTTGGTGGATAGGTATGTTTGTGTTCCCCACGCGAGACTCCGCTGACCATCACAGGCGAAGAAGGGACGCGGCGAGATGGCCCCTTGATGACGGAGAATGAATGGGATGCTCTACTTCGGAAGACTAACTTCACCGGCACAAAGGCTGTCCTATGGGACACGCCAGATCTTGAAAACCATCATAGCTCCACGATCATCTCGACCACAGCGCTAGAATCTGTCTCGTCTCTCCCAGAAGTTATTATCCTCACAGAGTCTTCACTGCCGGACCCATGCGCAGATCAATTAACGAGGCTCCTAACCAGCATAGGTGTGACCTCGAAACTTGCCGACATCACCGAGCATGACCTGAGCAACAAATTATGCATTGTCCTAAGCTCACGCACGCACTGCATCCTGCGAAACCCATCACCGAGCCAATATGATGCCATCAAGCGCATCTTCCTCAAGAGCGCAGGCGTCCTATGGGTCAATCACGGCGCTCAGATCGAGTCCAGCGCCCCGGACCTCAACCTGGTCACGGGCCTTGCACGGACGATAAAGGCGGAGAAAGGCGACACGATGATCGTGACTCTCGATCTCGACGCAGGCAGCTCTCCCTCAGATCCTCCAGAAGCAGAGACAATCTTCACAGTCTTCAAAACTAATTTCGGCACCAACATGGGCATATCGGAAATCGACTCGGAGTACGCGGAGCGAGACGGCGTCGTAATGATTCCCCGAGTGATCGAAGATCATACACTCACGTCCTTCGTGATGTCTAGCACCGGCCACCCAACGGCGAAAGAAGAGGCGTATCATCAGGAGGGGCGGCACCTGCGAGCCGAGATCAAGACGCCTGGGTACCTTGACAGCCTGCAATTTGTGGACGATGTGCGAATATCAGGAGACCTCCCGCACGATTTCGTTCAGATCGAGGTCAAGGCGTCTGGTGTGAATTTTCGGGACGTCATGTCTGCCTCGGGTCAGATCGAGCCGTATCCCCTCGGATGCGAATGCGCGGGCGTGATCACAGCCGTGGGGATATCTGTCCAAGGATTCCGACCCGGTGATCAGGTCATTGCAAACGCGAGGGGAGGGACCATCTGCACCACCATCCGGGCATCGACCAACGAGATCGAGCACATCCCCGAAGACTTGCCGTTCGACATCGCGGCGTCTCTGCCCATCATCTACTTCACCGCGTACTACGCCGTGTTCAAAGTAGCCCGCCTGATAAAGGGCGAGACGATCCTCGTTCATGCGGCTTCTGGCGGACTGGGCCAGGCAATTATCAACCTTGCATTGCTTGTTGGAGTAGAGATATATGCCACCGTCGGGACGCTCGAGAAGAAGGACCTCCTCATGACGAAATTCCACATCCCCGAGGACCACATCTTCTCCAGCCGGGACCGCACCTTCGCGACCGGCATCATGCGGCGGACGTGCGGCAAGGGCGTCGACGTCGTCATGAACTCGCTCAGCGGCGACGCCCTGCGCCTGACGTGGGACTGCATCGCCCCGTTCGGCCGGTTCGTGGAGCTGGGCAAGCGGGACATGACCGTCAACGCGCGGCTGGAGATGCATCACTTCGAGAAGAACGTCGCCTTCATCGGCCTCGACGTGCCCCTGCACACGCACTTCGAGGAGAAGCGGCGCATCTGGACGGAGCTGATGGCGTGGTACGCGGATGGCCGGATCCATGCCCCGCAGCCCATCACGACATTCGGCATCGCCGAGACGGAGACGGCCTTGCGCACGATGCAGGCCGGTCGGCACATGGGCAAGCTCGTGCTGGTGCCGCGGCCGGGCGAGACGGTCCGTGTGGTGCGTCGCGACGATGCGGGCGGCGAGTTCCTGCGCGGAGAAGACGCATCGTACCTGCTCATCGGCGGCTTGGGCGGGATCGGGCGCGCGATCGCGCTGTATATGATCGAGCACGGCGCGCGCAACCTGATATTTGCATCGCGCTCTGGGGCTGCAAGCGAGAAGGGCCGGGACTGCGTCGCCCAGCTGAAGGCCCGGGGCGCCAACGTCGCCGTGTTTGCGTGCGACGTGAGCGAGTCGGCTGACGTGGACAAAGTGTTGGAGGAGTGTGCAAGGACGATGCCGCCGATCCGCGGGCTGATTCACGCCGCGATGGTACCAACGGTGAGCTTGCCCATCTCTTTTTGTTCTCAGACCATGCTAACTAAAGCACAGGCCGACCTTTTCGGGAACATGATGCTGGATGACTACAACGTCGCCATGCGGGCCAAGGTAGACGGGGTGTGGAACCTGCACAACCGGCTGTCCCGCACCGACGTCGACTTCTTCATCATGCTCTCCTCGGTCGTAGGCCTGGTGGGCAACCCCAGCCAAGCTGCGTATGTCGCGGCGTCGCTGTTCCTCGACGCCTTCGCGGACTTCCGCAACCAGCTGGGTCTGCCGGCGGTGTCGCTAGACCTGGGGCGTGTTGTGGGCGTGGGATTCGTGGCGGAGAACGAGGCGGCCTCGCGCGGCGTGAGCAAGCTCTGGAGCCGGGACATCGACGAGGCGGAGCTGATGGCCCTGATCGCGTCGGCCATGGTGGCGCCGCGCCGCGCCGACGGCCGCCCGGGCGCGAGCATCACGGGGCTGAAGCCGTGGGCGCCCGCCGCCGGCACGGCCATGGACCTACCAATGTTCTCGCACTTCCGGCGCGCTGCGATGAGGAAGGAGGCCGCGGGCGCGCAGGGCGGGCTAGCGGCGCGCGTGCGGTCGGTGCTGCGCGACGCGACGTCGCTGGACGACGCGGCGCGGTACGTGTGTGACACGGTGATGGAGAAGATGGCGGCGCTGCTGATGGTGCCGGCGGGCGACATCAGCGCGTCGCGGTCCATGGCGGACTACGGCATGGACTCGCTGGTGGCGGTGGAGATGAGGAACTGGCTGGTGCGCGAAATGGACGCGACGGTGCCGATTCTGGATCTCCTGGCCAATGTCTCCCTGCAGGAGCTGTCCATGAAGATCGTGCAGAGATCGAAGATTGTGAATCCTGCCATCTTGGCGGGCAAGGAGATGTAAGAGTATACGGTTAAGTTGGAGAGGGATTGACTTGATGAAACGGGCTTAGACTGCGGTAATAGAATGGATTATTTTCATGTGCATAAAAGGCAAGTAGTAAACTACCCCTTGGGCATTCAAGAGGTTTCGAATGACTTCCCTGATAAACTGTGGAGGAGTATAAATCAGGCGGGGCCCCGGGGCCCACGATACCTGGTCATGGCGAAGCTATATTAGGCACGCAATTCTCAGCAAGGTCATCCTCTAGAATGGGCACTGGTAGCGATGATAATACGGCTCGCATTTGGGACTGCGATACCGGAACTTTGAAGGGACACAACGAGTTGGGTGCTGGCTGTTAGTTGGTGTTGAAATAACCAACTCTATACTCTTTCGGGTTACGCACATAAGGTGAAGAAAAACTCTGCGGAAACAAGAAAATAAATTCAGTATCCAAACGATCGAAGGTTTTAGGGAGCTTGAATATACTCGTGGAAAAGTACGAGAGTGGCTCTGAAAGCCTATTGCGCATTGGCTCTAAGCTAATATTGAGCAAACGCGACAGAGGGTGTGCAAATATACGCGCCAAGCATTCGCCGTTTATCGTGGGGCATACGCCGCCTTGTGTACAGATCCTGTACAATAATTCAAGTACAAATAAACGTTAACATAACAGGGGCTGCATGGCCGGCAGCGGGAGGGTGCGGCGGCTGCTCCCCATAGTTAAGCGCCGCCTTACCCTGCGTTACCCGCCATTTGCTGCAGCGCGGCGTCATAGTTAAGGTGGCAGGGTTTACTCACCTCAGCCAATTACGTTAAATGGAGCGACTAGCTAAGTATCAGTATGGGCGCGCGCGACTTTACTGAGTGACGCGTAAAATAGCGCTTCTTTACTCAGGCACCATGCCGCGTGTTCCGACGATCAAGATCAAGATGAGGCTGACTTGCCAGAGACCAGACCTGCGCAGTGGTTTTGGCCATGAGCGGTCGATGCGGACAAAATCCAATCACGCCGGAGCCATATGGTCGGGTCGTAGATACGTACTCTAGGTCTAGGGAGCACAGTAGAATGATTATATTCACACGTATTGACACGTAATGGCATATCTACCAGCTCATGCTGATCTTTAAAATACGGATCTTACTTTGATTCCTCCACTTCTAACACTCCATAGCAGCTAGATTTTTTCAAAATTATGAAAGATAAAAACCTCAACATTTCGGCGGTCCTTGGGGTCACAATGTCTATTTCGACGGGAATTAGCGTCTTCTGTTTTACTTTAGTCACTTATGGCATTAGTGCAGTCTGTGAGATAGAATCGATCGTCGTGGGGCCCCCGAGTGTCGCAAATCTACATGGCTAGGGTGCGCCTAGCCCAGGCTAAAATGTTTCCCCCTACAGGGGCAATGACGAAATAGTGCGTGTTAGGGTTCGGCCCTAAACAAGTCGCAGGGGGCAGTTGGCTGTTCAACTCGCCAACTCGCTGCACTGCTTATCAGTTACGACAACAGAATATCGAGTTTCCCATTCTATACAGTTAATGAACCTCTGACTCGTGGATGGCGTGATTCCTTTATATATGGATCTACAATTAAGAATGTGGCCGGACGTACATGGCGCCAATCGCAACTTCACGGGCGGTAATCAGCCGCTTACCGTTCGGCTGGAGTTCGGCGAAATTATAACTAGAATAGTACACGCATGTTGGGCCGCGGCAAATAGGCCATGGATACTAGTGCTGACAGAACAGTCATCGGGGCATTTGACCTCGGCACCGCCTGCGATTGGTGCTTTCTGTGACTTGCAGCAAGGATGCTTCGAAGAAATCCATCAAGCATATAAGAAGACCAAGTGGGCCTAGCCATGATCCGACGCGACACAATTATCTCTTCCAATGGCGTTAGCACACTTTCGCACCATTCTCGTCGTGTTTTTCTCAGGCCTGTGCATTCTTGGCATACGAGCCAGCGCCGCAGCGGTCGGCCATTGTCCTGACAGAAGAGTAGCTCCGACTCCCTCAACCTCCGTGCTTAATGTGAGTATATGGCTACTATCTTTTGCTCTGTAGATAATCGTGTCCGACTGATAACACCATTAGTTTGATCATATCACAACCTTAACGTCTATCGCGCCTCTACCCACAAATTTTTATTATTCAGATTACCTTTATCTGAGTGACTTTCAGCTTCTCAATTGCTCATCGTTCTCGCCAAACTCCTCAGATGCAAAGGCTTGCTCATCGGGTAATATTGCCTTGCTCTCCACTGGCAACGGTTCCATGGTCTTCGGTACTCAGGATAGTGATACATTTTCAAATTATCGATATATGAACCTATCGTCTATGGTGAGTGCCATATGGAAACAGTCACAACTCCCCTCGGCAAAATTCCTTCAACTAATACTTTTTAAAGCGAGTTACCAACCTCGAGCAAGCTGACATATCTGTATTGCTGCAATTTATACCGCCATACGCCCATGGCGGGTTCTCATATGCATATTCAACCTATCAGTTCCAGGTTCCTCGAGGAAGGTCTATGCTATTAATCGATGATCTTGAAAAAGCAGGGTTGACCTACGTCCAAACACTCCTCTTTACTTCAAATTTATACATCAACGGGACGACAAGTGGCTCAGCAAGGTAACTTTTCTGCGCACTCCACCTTTGATAATTGTAGGCTGACACCTTGACTAGTGTTGCTTTTGATGACATTGAAATGGTCGTGCCCGAAACACCACCAAGCCGTCATCACTCGTATACACCAACTCCCTTGTCGACAGGCTGTCCGACAACAGCTGTGACTAGCTGCGTTGCCTGCGCGCCTCCGACTCCAACTCCCACTACGCAAGTTCTTACGGTATGTTTGAGCAATTAATACGGGCCATATCGGCAATTATGGATATGTTTGACATGCCTCTAGTTTGATAACATCAAAACGGGCCCGTCTGGTAGCGTCCCTATGAAGGCGCATTATGAAGGATTTAACTTTTCTCCAAATTTAACCGTCGTACGCTCTCCCGGAAACAATGAATATGGTTCAAAGCGGTCTTCTGGTCCCAACGGGCTTTACGGGATCGGGTCCAGTCAAGGTGATGGTTTCGGGCTGATGTCTTTTTCGACTGAGCAGACGGCCTCGTTCAATATATCCGAGTTCTATGTGACCATACTCAATCTTTCCGACCCCACATTTGCGCCTACGCAATCGGCCTCGTTACACCTGTGGCTTAATCGTGGTCCTTCCGTTACATTGTCCATTCCTGCAGGTGTAGAAATGTATAAAATAACTGCAACCGCGGCTGGAGGCGACAACTTTGCCGATATTCATGCAGTTAGCTTTCAAGCTTTCTTTAGCGACTCTAGTAGTCCTGCAGGCATCATAATTGATGGCATAGAGTTTGTAAGACCTCATTATCCGGGGCTTTCGGAAAGTTGCATGGACGGCATACGTACCTTGACGGTAAGTCCCGATTTGTCCTATGACAGAAACCTTCTAACTTGGACGTGTTAATAGTTTGACGACATAAACACGTCTTGCGGTAAAGGTAACATCTCTGCTCCAGCAGCGTGAGTGTCTCCTTTTAGTCACGAACATATGATGCCATTATGCTGATCAATATGTTGCAGTTACGACGACTTCCGCCTTCACTATCCAGAATCTCCGTACGAAGAGCCGTCTCCGTGGAATGTAGTAGCCGCCTCTCTCTTCCCAGCCAACTCTTCTGAAGCACTGGTAGCAGATGGTTCACGAAACATTCTTTACGGTACGACCGGCACGAATGGACCGTTTGGGCTACCAGGGATTTTCTCGTTCGGAAAACCCACAGACAGTTTGTTGATAGACGAGCAACAAAGCCTAAAATCTAATGGCGATTTTGACTTTGATCTCATTTCCATGAGGTTAGGAATGGGCAGTATCGATACTGTGCTCAATGCATTCGAATTTGAGGTTACCCTGGACGGTTACGATAAGTGCGGAAACCACGTAGCACAAATGGTCAGGCAGTTCGTTCCTTTCCCAGGTACAGGAGGAACTGTAACTCACTTCACGGCTGGGATGTTTGCCGAACTAAATTTTGTGGGGCTAAGGAAAGTACAAATGTAAGAGTCGCACCATGGCATTGGAAGGTTGTGAAAATTCGTTATTAACATCCATTTAGTTCATGTGTTTCGCCCACGCTAGCTCCAGTGGGGGAACCAGTTATATATGCATTGCCTTTCTGGATCGATTCTGTGGAATATCGAAGATATGGTTTGGAAGATTCGTGTCCGGATAATGATTTTGATGATCAGTAAAATGCACCCGGTATTTTGCGCGACGTGGTGGATGTAAGGGGATCATTATGATTTTACTTTTTAGATTTAAGCTCGGATACTCAGGCATTCTGCGATAAGGTGGTTTGTTCTTATTCTTATTTTTTATCTCTTTTTAAGTCGTACCCTTTGCCGTGAACGGAAATATACCCACGCTAGTCTCAGAGGTATGGTTGGTAGTTGCCCCATGAACCTTCTCTTGATTTTACAGTTTATTCTATAAAATAAAATAAAGGTTACTAATAGATTAGATCGCGCGCGAGAGTTCAAATTGGCTGCGCGGCTTGGCACGTCAGCTCTGAATGTGATAGTTTATTAAGAATTAAGACAGCATCATGATTGTGGTATGTCTAGCCTACTCAACTGATGTTGGACTGCAACGTAGGTTGAACATAACGCGTTTAAGCCACCATATCTTGATCGAGGAAGATGTTTTGGGACGCCTCACGCGCTGACATGCTCGGTATGGGGTTGATTGCAGTCAATTAGGAAGCACGTGTCGTGACTTCCTGCACAGCTGTTGTTGTCCACCTGAGAATGTAGAGGCAACCTGTGACGGTGGCTAGGCTAGGGTAACTAAATCTGGTTAGGCAGGACAAGGCACGAGGTGTATTGCTAAGGCGGGAACTTCAACACAAGACTTTTCTACTTGGCCAGGGTGTAACTGGCTACGCCGTTTGCTGCCTCCGATTGGCCCATACCCTCAGGGTTTCAGGGTTTGTTTGGTCTTGAAGGTCTCGCTGAATAGTGCCACCGACTCGGTAGATTCTCAGGTTGTCACCAGTGTTCGGTTCAATGCCGTGGTCGCGGTGTCGTCTCCGCCCAATGCGGTTGCTATTTTCTAGAGCACTTCTAAAGAGAAACTATGTAATGAGCAAGTAGTAGTATCTTATTATAATAATCCATTGCATGCATTTCATTGCAATACCATATATTTTGCACTTGTATTCAGTATGCAGGTCTATCGGACCGACATATTAGGGTCCGCATGCAGAGAAGTCGTAGTGGACAGCACATTATGGAGGAATAGAGCGACAATGACCATAACCGGATCCGTGCCGATCGTCTGACCGGGTTACGCTGAGTGCATGTCGTCCGGCCGCTATTCCACGGACCACGGTTACGTGATGCGCCGCACCACGTACCCGGAGAAAAGTTCGGGGTAGAGTTCTCGATTCAGGGGCTGCATTAAAGTTTGTTACTGAACCCTTGGGCGTCAATACTGGTCATGCAGTCGCGTGTAGCCGCTCCGCATTGCAACCGCGTGCGCACTTGGGCAACACGGGCGACTCCTATACATATAACCAGGAGATTCTGTCTGCGGAGGAAGCTTGTCCAGCTGCAATTGGCAACCCCAGCCCTGCAATAGTCCAAGGGTACTGTTGTTGCAGATTCTGGCGTATGGCTTGTAAGAATCAGTCTGCCAGAATTATTATATATCATCCCAAGATCACATTGCCTTCTACTCGAGGATCCAGGACAAGAGCTGTATAGTACATATCAGATTCATTCATGAAACTATAAGTACTTGTTATACTTCTTTATTGTTGAAAAGGGTGTTAATTGTTAAGTTGGGATTATAGTACTACAGATGTCGTGCTCAAAATTTTTGCGTTCAAGGTATCAAAACTATTAGACATTTAATTATCGTATCGTCCCCTAGATTGATGATATCTTATCGGCAACAGCCCTAGATTGGCGACCGAGAAGTAGCACAACGTGGCAAACTAGTGGCCATAAAATTTGTCAACTGCTAGGCCAATATTGTTCGGCTCAGGGTCGCAAGTCGCCAATTTTCCCAGTGCTCTGTTATTCGCAAGCATGTCCAATCGTTTTGAGAGTTTCCACGATACCGACTTCAAAGTGATCGCCGCGCTCGAAGATCGTCCACATAACCTTCCACAAGACGCCCTTCCAAAAAAAGAAAAAATAAGAAATAAGAAAACCAAACGACTACGATCATGATCGACATCCGGATGGTAGTGAGAAATTTGATTGCCAATGACGCTATTACAGGAACTCTCAGTGTACTTCGCTTAGCAGGGGCCCGCTGCTCGGACGTTTACTATCCGGCATAAACTTTACGTTTCCAAGGGTTCGGCTTCCAATTCCGTCACCTAATCTGGTTTTCAGTTGCCGAAAACATCAAATAGGTCACAAAACCATAGGGATATTGCCTCAGTGACTGAAGTATGGTGCATCATTACAGGTATAAATCAACATGATAACCGGGAATCTCTATGGCTTTTCTGTGGGCACTCTAGCCGCGAAGGAGGATTGCGAGGTATGAGGGATTCCCAGTCGTTTTCTTCCTAGGGATTTTAATTCTTTGCATTGCTCAGCATGGACTCCGACATGCAGCATGATATCGCTTCCGAAGGTGGACGTTCGTTGGGTGGGAGCTTTAAATGACCAGCGTCCTCATGAGCAGGTTGTCGAATTGCCCAAAAAAGGTGGACAGTTAGCCACGTGGGAGGATTTGCTGGGTATATGGCTACCAAGTCGTTTGCTTCGTTTCACGATGCTGACATTTTTCCGTGTTTAGTATGGACCCGGACGAGCAGCGTGATATCGCTTCCAAGGGTAATCGTGCCTCAGGAGGCAGTTTTGAGCAGCGTCCACATGAGGATGTTGTTGAGGCTGGGCGACATGGCGGCTCCTCTACCAAATCTGCTTAAGGCTGGACTGTCTGGTATTTGCGAATGCTGAGTTTACTGATATTGCTACCGAGTGTCAGTGGAACGGTTGATTAAAATGTACAGTTATATGTTTCTGAGTTCGGGTGTAACATGTACTGATTATTAAATTGTTATGACTGGAAACGAGCAGGCTCTTGCTAAATTCTATTCTCGTGGCCTGCTGCTATTAACGGCGTTGTCATGGATTATACCAGCCTGGTATGGGCTTTGCACTGGAGCATTGTCACTTTGGACTGGCACTTGACCTTAAATTGATTGTCGTCATTCTTTGGCTCGTATCTGTCCACATCAGAACGCGCGAACGTTTGCGACATCTTGATAAAGTGGATACTTCTTCCAAAACTAGACCAAATTGATAATTTGCAAGAGTATTTCCACGCAGCTTTCGTTGTGTTTAGAACACCTTTGCATTACTGCGTGGGCATTGTGGGCGGTTCGAGTTTCGGTTAGAGGAAATCGATATTCAAGCTGATGGCATGCTTCGGCTCTCACAGGTACAAATTAGTGAAGATCCACGAGGTGACTTAACACGGTGCGTCATATGGTCGCCAATTAGCCTAACCCTAAGAAATTACCCTAATCCTACAGGATCGTTTCGATAAGACTTGTCCACAAGTTATATAACTATATACATTTGGCTTAACTGGGTGAGCTTGCTGATCGGAGACCCAGATCAATGAAACGACGCTCTTTGTGCAAAGTTGAGATTGTGGTCATCTTACATGTGAACATTGATATTCGTTTGCTCACCGGGCAACCCGTCCTTTTTGGCTGCTTTCCAGCATGAATCCTTTTGCCGCACCATCACTGAGGGATCAGACCTTTTTTGGGAATGCGGATCGTGGCTTTATCAACAGTCTGAAGACTTGTATAATAAAGGCTCGTGATGGTGGGGTTATCTGGGACAATGATGCGTACAGTTTCCTGTACGGTGCGGAATGCCCCGAGACTGCCAATCCAAAGCTATGGAGACATGCGCAAGTTGCTTGCAAGCAAAGCCTCTTCGAGGTCACCTCGCGCATTTACCAGATTCGCGGCCTCGATATTTCGAACATGACAGTAATTGAAGGTGACCGTGGCATCATAGTGGTCGATCCTGTCACATCAGGTGAGTGCGCAGAGGCTGCTCTCGGTCTGTACCGCCATCATCGAGGAAATCGCAAGGTGACTGGACTGATATACACTCATTCACATGCTGACCACTTTGGCGGGTGCCAAGGTGTGCTACCTGGCGAAGAATTGGAGGGCGTTCCCATTCTCGCCCCCGAGAAATTTCTAGACCATGCGATTGCTGAGAACATATATGCTGGCAATGCTATGTCACGTCGTGCGGTATACATGTACGGTGATCGACTATCCAAAGGACCCACAGGCCAGTTGGGTGCTGGTATTGGTGCAACAATGTCGACTGGAACTGTGACTCTATTGCCGCCTACAATTAGTATATCGCGCACGGGTCAGGAAGAGACGATAAATGGAGTCCGAGTTGTCTTTCAGATGACCCCGAGCACAGAGGCGCCAGCGGAAATGAGCTTTCATCTTCCACAGCTGCGAGCACTATGTATAGCTGAGATTGCGACCCACAATCTTCACAATATCTCCACACTTCGGGGCACTGCGGTTCGCCACGCGATGAGTTGGTCAATGTATCTGGACGAGGGAATCGTGCTCTTCACAGACCGCAGCGACGTCGTATTTAGCCAACATCTGTGGCCCGTTTGGAATCGATCGTGAAATTTCTGTCAGAGCAACGAGATCTGTACGCATACCTGCACGATCAGACTGTTCGAATGATGAACGACGCCCAAACCGGAATTGAGATTGCCGAGGATTTTTAGCTTCCAGTTGTACTCCGGGAAGCGTGGCACGCCCAGGGTTTCTATGAAACCGTCAGCCACAATGTCAAAGCTATCTATCAGCGGTATATGACATGGTTTGACGGAAATCCAGCTCACTTGTGGGAGCATCCACCGGTCGCAGCCGCAAGCGCTGCGTTTCGTGTATGGGCGGGACGGATGACATGATCCGAAGGGCCGGATCCTTTGCCCAGGAGGGAGATTTACGCTTCGCCGTGACTCTCCTTAACCATGCTGTGTCGAAAGCGACGTCGCCAAGCGCGAGTTGGCTTCGTGCTTGGAAAAGCTGGGCTACGGATGTGAGAACGGACGGTGGCGGAACTTCTACCTGTCCGGTGCGAGTGAGCTGCGCGGACGCAAATTCCACACTGAATTGTACACAGAGAGCACGGCCATGACGAGGGCGTTAACTTTAGGTCATCTCATGGCATTGCTGACTGTTCGAATCAATGGACCTCGAGCCCAGACTGAGAACTTCACCATCGATATATGTGTGACAGATCTGGGACAACGTTGCCGTCTGATTCTCAGTAACGGTGCTCTGATCCGTCGCGTTGGAGGGTTGGATCAATTGCCTCAGCTGCCGGCACACAGCTGCTAGAGCTACTGGCTACGCGGCGTATGCCGGAGAAGGTTTATGAGCAGCACGGAGATCCATCCTACTTGTAGCTCCGAAACCTTCGCTTGAGCACAGAACCGACGCCGTATACCTGACCTCATCTCCGAAGTAACAGCTTCTAAAGCCAGCACATCTCAAGGGTTTATATGGCGGGCGTGTTGCGTCAATACTGCTAGTAATAAAGCAAATATGCCTCGGTGATGATATCTGATATAAATCGATCTATTAGCTACTTATATTGGGCCAACTCATCGCAGGACAATGTGAGCCGGGTTCATTTGTATGGATCGCCGGATCGATCTTAACGATTAAATGACCGCATTATTGAATAATAAGCCAAGAAGACGTCTTTAGCCTAGCTAAAGAGCACATCCCATATTAGTGATGGTCGTAATATCTTTCATTCATATTTTTGCCATAATTATGACAGATATGGACACAGATAAACGATATTGTACCTAGACACGGGTACGGATATGGATAAGATAACGAAAATTGATTATCCGTGCCGTTCCCTATAATAAATTTGTCAACAAATGATTTATGAGTTAATAATAAGAGTTAATCACAAAAGTGCCATAGGGCAGTTAGTTTAGAAATAATTTAACAAGTTCATTCTCTTGTTTGTATCGTTAACTGTAGTAAACCGCCAACAGGACATGACCCGGCTGGACGAAGGGACTAATAATTTTTGGGGTGCCCAAAAATGACGAAGATTTTCCAAATGGTTCCCACCGGTACAGCTGACATTCATTCTGAAAAGCGTATACACCACTAATGACGCAACCTGTGACGTAACGAGAATATGACGTCAGGTATCGGCGAGTCTCCCACTACCCGATCTACCAGTTTAAAATTGATAATTAGCGTGTACAAAAAATAACGAAAGCAACATTCTGGTTAGGGTCGGCCGGGACTACGGCAAGCATATCCAGCCGTAGGGTTAGCTCCTGAGCGGCTGAGGAAGCGCGGGTTTCAAACGAGCCCCTGAGCCTTGGATGTCGAAAACACGGTCTAACTAGTCTGCCGAATCGAGGTAATCGACTTCAGTGAACTGATCAGCCGCTTCGGACTTGGGGCGCGGTCTCCGTCTATCTAAGTCCGGAGATTAACTTGCCGCCTACTTGGAGCGGGCATGTTAGATATATAACGCATATGTTTGACGGAGCCGCAACAGGACAGCTGCTGACGCTGAGAAACGTTATGCTACCGGGCATCGGCTTTGCCCCCATTTTGTACGACACAAGTAGCTTGCTTGCAAACACTGGAAACTGGATGGCTGTGTATACGGCGTTCGCCTCGGATGTTACATTTGGAATCCCAAACGGATGGACTGAACACTGATCCGCACCGTCGACGACGATTCTGACTTGCCTGCGTCATCAGAAGTCTGTCTGTTACTCTGGACTGTGCTCATAACCAAGAAAAGTACTCGTGGACACGGCTGGCTTGCCGCGGGCTTTAGAACGAAGCCGTAAGTAAGTCGCTATGGTAAATCTTCACTCTATGGAAAATTATAAAGTCTTCGTCTGTCCTCCTCAAATTGACACTTCCGACATTCAAAGCATCTCTCCCACCTGAAAAATTCATCTCATCTACTTACTCTCTTGACTAAGGATCAGAACATCCAACTCTGTCAGGCTCAGAATCAATATTACAGGATTAATCGCCACGAACCTATCAAGCTGCCCAACCACGGTGTCTGGTCAAGATGCGATTCCATATTCTGCAAAAAACTGCCGTTATCCTAGTCACCATGCTAGTCTGCGCTCAAAGCGCTCCAACAGCACCTCCCGTCACTCCCTCAAGCCCAGTTTTCTCCAAGCGCGACTCAATCAATGACTGTGGGGATTCCACATTCATCGATGGCTCAAGCAGCGGGTCGCCCACAGTGGCCGACTGCCTGCAACTTGCCGCCAACATCGCCGGTGGTGGCACATGGACGGAAATCGGGTCGGGTTTCAAGACACTGGCGACGTACGGAACATGCGCCTTCGGCGTACAAGTAGACGTTGCTGTAGCGGGCTTGTTCAATGTTGGCAATCAGGACATCATCGACCTCATAAACAGTTCGAACGAGTTATTCAATTGGAATGGTCTCATGGGTGCCAGTGGGCAAATGCCTTGCCAGCAGCCTCTCGGCGATCCTGTACCCGTTAATTGGGCCATTTACCATACGTAAAGCATGCAAAGGAGGAACTCCGAACCCGGATTCACGGTCGGCAATGCTAATCTTGGTTACTTTCGTATAGTTATTCAATTTTCATTTATTTAGTAATCGCATAAGAAGAATTTTGTTTATGCTTAATCGGATATAGCCTGTTGCCTGACGATTGGCGGGATGGAGGACAAGTCCGTTTCGGAGCTATGCAAGAGAAGTCCAATTTTTCTTTTAGTTAATATTTATTCGTAATTTACATTTTATTCGCAACGGATAAGGATGGGAAGGGTACGAATAACGAATAATTCGTGAGGGTTCCCCATTATTCACTCCGTGGATGGTCAGCGAATAATATTTGTTATTTGTTATATATTCGCCACCAAAAATGTCGCAAATAATTATCCGCCGAATAATATTCCCAAATCCGAATATTCGGATCAGCCCTAAACCAGCTGTCGCAATCGGCTCAAGCATGGACTCAGCCAAAGTGTCTGTTGATAGCATTTACTCAGTCCTGTCAACCATATCTTTGACGTGTAATGGACAGTGTCGAATGTACCGGGAGTTGGCCAGCAAAGGCGGTGCAGATGCATGGGATTCAAAGTGCAATACGCATGTAACGACGAAAAGAACATATTATAAAGGAAAGGAATAGCCTGACCGGGAACGTAGGTAAAAAAATTGTTCCGCTAACTTAACAAAGAATATATATTATAGTAGTCGTGACGTGAAACTTAATTTATGCCGAGCTCAGTAAATATACACAAATTCATCATTCTCGCGATCGGTCAAATCCAAAAATGCATTTTCACCTAGCCGATTTTGCGCTTGTTCCTCGGCGTTCTCCTCATCGATGGAATGATAGTGATCCTGCATGGAGTGGTCGACCATCTTTGCCTTCTTGCCGTTCCGGACGCGCCTACGTTCCTGCATCTTGTTCAGGAAGAAAAGGTTGGCCCATTGGATGAGGACTACCGCCACTAGCGCGACAAAGATACCCAGACAACCTCGTAAACCCGGATGATAGGCGGGGGCATCTTTCTTGTTGAACAACAGCGGTCCGACGATGTTGCCAGCAGAGCTGGCGGCGTTGTAGAGACTCATGATGGCGGATTTCTTAGTCGTGCCGGCGGTGTTACCGACGATCCAGGTGACGATGAGCGGGTTGCCGCCGAAGAGGAAAGCGAGCAAATAGTACCCCGCTATCAGTGCCCCCTGGACGGAGTGGGTGCGTGGAAGCGCATAGAGAATAGCGAGCCCTGCCACCACAGGTAGCATAAACCCGGCTAGAATAGCGCCTTTGATATGGGCTTTCTGAGCGAGGTAGCTGGCGAGTAGGATGACGAGGATCTGGATGGCACCAAAAGGCATGTTGAGCAGACTTGTAGTGTATTTATCGAAGCCCAGTCCGTTGAGGATGAGTGGTCCGAATGTGTTGGTGACGCTAGCGCCGACATTCAGCAGCATCGACATGCCGATCCAGAGGTACGTCTTGGGCTCTAGGGCAGCCTCCACCACGTGTTTGATTTTGAAGTCTCGATTGCCGGTGCCAGTTTGGTTGGCTCGTAGGCGTTCAATCGCCTGTGGCTTTTCGTGTTCGGTAAGAAATCGCGCTGAAGGGATGTCGTTGTCGAGCCTCCAATAGACAATGGGGGCCGAGACGATGGTGACGAGGCCGACGAAGAGAAAGATACTACATATCGTAAGCCACCTAGCTTGTTCAAATGGAAGAGATGACTCACATCTGCCACGGAGCCAGGACCTCGGATTTAATGTGCGCCAGGCCGTAGGAGAGCGCGGACGCCACGATAGTGGCCACTCCGTTGGTGCCGTACCACGCCGCAATGCGAAGAGGTTGTTCAGCGCGCCGATACCACTGGCTGGTGATGATGCTGAACAAAGGCAGGCAGCCGGCTTCAAACAATCCCAGGAAGAATCGCGCTGCCATCAACGACCTGAAGTTGTGGCAGGCCGCCAGCAAAGTCTGCGCGATACCCCACCCGAGACATAGGGTCGGCATCAGGATGCGATGGGGCACCTTGACAATCAGAAATGACGAGAACGGCTGCCAAGCTAGCTGCGCGATGGGTGCAATGGAGCCTACGAGGGAGTACTCATTCCCTACCAGGCCCGTGTCGGTCTGGAGGCCATATGTGGCGCCGTACCCCAAAACAGACTTGTCGAGAATCTGAAGAAAATAAACCCAGACTAGGATGACTAGGATGACCTTGTCCGTCTTGCGCCGGATCCGCTTGCTGTCCTCATCCGTCAGCACAACACGCTCGCTGCCGATCAGCTCGAGTGCGCGGTCAGCATGTTTAACTGTTGGCTGCGGCCCATTCTGTTCGTAGACAGCGTTTGGTTTTTCGTCGATGGATGCCATGTCGTATACTGGGGAAAGAGTACCACCGCTCGGCATGTTTGCGTGCTTGGGGTAATGGTGCCAAGAGTGTAGACTTTATATCAGTCTGTATGTTCCCCACGCCTCTTCACTTAGTCCGAAGCCCAACCCTGATTAGTAGTATCTTTCTGTGCGTCGTGGGTCAATCACAATAACCATCGCCTACATTGACCTGACTGTCTACCCCCATTGATATGCAAAAGACATCACGTGAATCCCACACCTTCCACCCCACGCTGTGACCCCCATGGGCCCACTCCCCGCAAAAAGTCATTGGGTGGTTTTTGCGGAGTCTGACGGTGGCGGATCTTTATCCCCGCATCCCAAGCCGCGCGACCCCCCACGCCTACAAACTTAATATTAGGAACTTCAGGGGGGTGCCACAGTAATGAGCCTCACGGGTTAGGGTGACTGTCACCCCGTGGCCGGTCACGATACCATTGCAGCAGCGACACTAGAGTTTAGGGTTTAGCTCCGGATGTTTGAACAGAAACTCAAGGTCTCGTGGTCTCGGGCTTGCTGCGGAGAGGCCAAGCTCCTATAATGAGAATGTTCAAGCATACCGAGGGTCTTGTAATTAATAGCTACGGACGAAGGCGCCAAGAGTTTGGCATGTTCAGTGTCTATTCTTCGGAATTCCTGAGTATTATTCATTCCATTCCTATACATAATAGTGCAATGATTATGAAAGGGGATATGAACCCGTTTCGGGGCAGGTTTCAAAGTCTACCCGTTGATTGATGCAGTGGACTTGATTGATCTTAGCCTGCTTCACACGAAAGAGGATCCGGGTTACGTCACTGAAGACGTCGGAAGACTGTGCTTGGTCAGCACTAGAGATTTCGCGTCAAGAAGCACTGGCTGGTTGCCAGCAATTGTTATGTAACGCCATAGCAATAAGTACGAGCCTAACAGACGTTATCTCGACATTGTGTGAGATCCAGGACAGCTCGACGATGGCAATTTATGCGAGAATTTACCGTGGCAAGCGTCGTCAGCTGAAGCGCCCATATTTTACGGCCGGAAAATTATCGTCATCCAAGGTTCAGTCTGTTAAAATTGCCACGGCATCCTCCACGTACATAGTAATGTCTACGCTCTATAGTTTGCACCAAGGCAACGCAATTAACTTAGGTGATCTCTACATCATGATACTTGACACTAGCGATGGTGGACCCACGGCTGGACCTCACCAACTGAGTGCGCGGCACAGTGATAAGAGGTACATATATATAGCCATATGAAGTAACTTCCCCGAGCGTCCCCTGACTCCGGTACCTACGAATGGTTCCCTGGGCGACGGCCGACGCACGATGATCAAGTTGACCTGTTATGGACTGGGTTGAACAGGACAGGACGAAGATATCGTATCTATCAATGTATTCCTATACGTTACTCTCCGCAATTATCTAGGCTAGACTAGTCAAGTCCTCTTTGCATTACTATGTCGGAACCATCTACTTACACGCACAGGGTGGCTTGAGGCGGATCCGGAGTATTTCGGGACAAGTGCCGTAAGCTTCACGAATTTTTGGCGTTAGTAATCAAACATTGGTGCGAAGACAGGTGCGATATTGCAATCCCTTCGCATAAGTGGGTAGCTGGTGAGCGTAGACATTGTTCCAATGCCCAAAACAATTGCCCAGATGGCAGAATCGTGTATTGCATACATGCTAACGTCAGTCGTACACAAACGTTGGTCGCGAAGTTATCTAAAAATGCTAGAAATCTCAGCGGGAATCCACACCATAGTGCCACAACTTCAAACGCCAAGGGGTTAGGGACTTGACTCGGCAGCCCCCACCTTAGGCGCTGTGGACTTTTTACCCTGATATACGGAGAGTCCAGAGCTTGTAAACCTTCGTCTGTAGCCCGAAGGAAATGTTGGCACCCTTCTATTGTTGAGTTGTTGGCCCTATATCATCGTTGCAGTCAACAGCCTTTCACAGATTGGGTCTGTAACTCTGATATGTAGTCAGTTACTTCTCAAACGGTCTGATATTATCAAGTAACACAGAAATAGCTTCTCACCCTGGAACCAGGTGGACCATAAGGAATATTAGTCAGCCTATGAACTGAGTTGCGTCGCGCCGTGTTTTTCCAGTCATCCGTGCTGGCAACCCATATGCCACATCAGTTTCTACATTTAGATCATACTTAATATCAGGTTTTATAGGGCATGTCACAGAAGAAGGTATCCGAGCAGCAATGATCGTCAGCTTGGCGGCTAAATTCCACGGGATCGGGTTTGTAATGAACCGTAACTTCGATTTACCTAGCGATGCTGAGTTAATGGTGTCAGAAACGCCTTCTTTCTCTATTCTTCGGACAGGGTAATTCGGATATAGAAGCATCTCCGCGTACGATATGGCCGTCACTCTTGCTCGACCGGATTGTTCATATTGGACATCAAGTTGTGGCCAAACTCTTCGATCCGTTCTTTGTTTCGGTGGACGTGCTACCAGGCAATGATACTCCAGCAATATATATAAATCGTGACCTTGCGATTTTGCGAACGAGAGATCGCTGCTTACGCTTCATTATTCAGACTTCAAGGTACTCCAATATTCTACGGGAAATTTGACTGCCGCCTTTCCGGTCGATGGACTTCATTCGATCAAACAGTTAACGTCATCGTGATGGAACACATTTACGGGTGGCCATTGTCGAGATACACCCCGAAAGCAATGACCGATAACGACAGCCACCTTGCATCGAATCCTTTACCAGGGAGTAATTCACCACGACTTTGCTCTGCGGTATTTTCTCCTAACGAATCTGGGAAGACTTCTCTTGTTGATTTCTAAGTATAAAAGAAATGAATGAACAGAGCAGGTACACGTCTGACGTGACGAAAGACGGACATTTTACTTTTGGCGTTGTGAGTTTGAGGACTTCGAGCTACCGTCCGGGAGCAATTCACAAGGTCTCAGGTCGGCATCCGTCCGGCTATCCGGCCCCTACAATGTGTCGTGAAAGATGAGATATTATGCCTATGGCCTCGTCCTGTGGCACGCTCAGTCAATGGTTATGATAGACCGGTCCATCATCCTATTTGTACTCTTGCTCGCCCTTTGTCTCGGTCGATACGCAATCATTCCGCGCCTCCAACTACTTAATCAATTCAATAAAGGTGGCAAGTAGCTTGGTGAATCTCCAGCCTCCCTTCGAAGATGTGCAGGTCTTTCACGGTACGCGGCTTAAAGCTTACGGCTCTAAATTCACGTCCGTCGTTCGTACAATTCCGCAATTCCCGTAGATGGATTCAACGAGTGGTTGGGGAGGAGAAGCCAAGTCCCCTAATTTTACGGGGACTCTCCAAAATAATCGATCCCTTTATGAAAAGCCTCATCATTGGCATGCCATCAAAGCAGAGACCAAGTTCGGAGGGTTTTCCACCACACGCGTACGATATGCTAGAGCTACAGTAGTCCTACCAAATTCTTGCGTAACCTGTATTCATAAAAGTATTACTACTCTCTCTGCCCATTTGTCATAACTGACATGCCAATACAGTTGAAGCTTGCTAACGCCGTACTGAATTTTTTGGGAGGGCGAAATGTGAGGAACGCATCCTCGGTGATGCGCCTGACGCGCTTCGTACCACACACAACCCTTACCCAGCCTCAAGCCGCACGATGGCGCTCCATACTCTGGCCAAGTCACAGGTAGCAAGTACAGTCATCGCTATGAATACACTGGCAAAAAATCGGTTTCCCATAGTAGTTTAATTAGTGTCAGGGGGCGAGCGTTTAGCTATGCTATTACATGGGACGAAATTACGCTTCTGCAGCTCATTACTATGGGATTGTCAATGCCGTTCAGGGCCCTGAACTGGACGTTATACTTTCAGGGGGCGGGCGGCGGCGAAGGGCAGCCATCTGGTTAATGTCCAGCGGTGTAGCCCGCAACAAAGCAAGGGGTTCAACCCTTTACAATCCCTTCGCATCGAGGTATTCGCGGACTAACCGAGAGAAAGCTGGTTCTTATTCACCCTAATTACAACACTGACTCGATTCTATGGTTCTGGGCCGATAGAGCCGAAACCATGAGTAAAATAGATCTCACAAGTATCAACGTGTTGTTTCAACCATAAAAAACATCCGACTTTCTTGAGGCAAGCGAGCCTCAAACAACAGGACTAAAATTGTGAACAATCACTACTTCCCATTTTCTCCATCATAGGCAAACTCATTCTTATGTATGACAGAAAAGCTCCTCGGCAGATCTTGTGCCTGTGGTGACACATGCCCAAGTGTAATCATTGGCGTCAGTGATAACACCAGCTCCCACATAATACGCTCCGCAGCTTGCGGGAGGGGAAGCATGACTCCCTAGATAGTCATTTATATCACGTGCCATATTAATTACTTCACCTTTATTAGCTGACACTCGACAAGACATTTCAGAACCTGGTTTGAAGCCCGATGTCAATGGCACAGATTGTAGGGTCCCATAATTGCCTCGCCACAGGGAAGATAGAGTATCTCGGAGATGGCTTGTTGGATTATTACACACATGTATGTGAACTTGCTCTTCAGATCTTGTTGCAACCGAATTCATAGCAAGGGATCCTGCCGCCCTATTAATGCCCGCATGCCCTTGTTGAAACAATTGTTGTCCCAGTCGCCAACCTCCATCTGGATCATGGGCGTTGTTCAATTGTAAGATCCCCGTCAATTGCTGTGTAGTGGTGATCAGATCTCCAGCATTCAGCAACATCCATACCGGCTGGTTGGGATGTCCTGGATTTAGGTTGCCACTAGCAACACAACCTGTTGTTGTTGATCCATGCTGCAGATCATGTATGCACGAGCATAAGCTATGGAACCACACATAGCAGCCATTGCACTCCGAATTTGCAGCTATGCAACCTTGGCCACATTGAATGAGCTTTGCACGAGACGGTATAGTCGTCTGAGGATTGCCACAAGTCTGTGAACAAACTTGCGCCGCCGTCCCGACACATGTCAAATCAGAAGGAGGGGAAGGGAACTGGGAAGGGCAATCGCAGCCGCTCACATCCATATTTTCAATATCGTTCGACGTGCAGGGAGCGCATGCGGTATTTCTAACCAGAACCAGTACTAGGACCACGATAGCAGACCTTAACTGTGATAATAGAATATACTTCGATTTCATTGTATTGGTGTTATCAAAATGTTATTGTAGGGCAAGACCACGAAATCAGGAGCGGAGCTAAGATTAAGTGTTTTAGAATAATTTTATCCCCGACGAGTAGATGGCAAAGAGCGGTCTTATTATACCCTTCTAGCCGGAACCTTGCCGTCGTACCTATATAAAATAACTAAGTATCTGCAAGCGTCCATCAGCCTGCACCACAACGATGCAAACAGAAACTAGAGAACGCCGGTCGTCCCATATACGCCGGCCCATCGTATCGTTCACAATAATCCCCGTCCAACCATGGTCGGGTCCAGTAACCGTTGACGGGGGCACTGGACGAAGACGTGGCGGCCACGGGAGTGTGATGACGACCCAAACCATGGCGCGTGGGCTCAGATTGTAGGAACATCCAGGATGGTCGAGTGCGACATGTCCCCCAAGTAACCCCTATTCCTCCGCAAGCTCTCCCTGGGAATATGCGGACAGCCGCATATTCTGCGGCGGTACGTAGCAGTTGGATAACGTCATTGAAGTTAAGATACATACCGATTTGAACTCATAATTTCCCTAACCTGATATTTTGGGGTTTTTATCTCCAACTTGCGAGCGGAGTGGTCCACCCTGTAACTTATCCCGCTCTTCTTCCTTTCGAGTCATTGCTTTTGCTCCCTACATATCATCTGCTTTCTTTGAAACCAATTAATTAATTGTGTGCCCTGCGAAGCCTTTCTTGCCTAAACTTTGAAGCCCAAAAACGAAGGTTGCGTTTCAAAGAATTAAGAAGGAAGTTAAGCTTACAGTCATGAAACTAATAAAGCAACTGTGGAGGGGTCATAACTTTGTCGGGATTTAGGTACAGTAGAGGTCAGCCGTACAAAGATCAGCTATCACATCCCTTTATTAGGGGGGTTCAGCCTCAGCATGACATCGCATCAATGACATCTCAGTGAAGATAGCGACTAGTAAGTGCGTACACATGAAGATCATTGTCGTATTAGGTCCAGTAGCATTGCCCACATATGTAGCGCATAAGACTTCTAGAATTATGTAGACTAATATCTTCGAAACGTGGCCAGGAACTTACAGTTTTCCGGACCCCCGCTATAGGAGTCCACCTCATACTTCTCAATTTTAAATCCACTGCCTTCATCGATCTACACTCTAACTGCCATTCCCAATTTCTGCCTCGTCCTCTGCCGATATCGAGGAGATGTACCCAACTGGGAAAGTCCGCAGACATGCACCCCTTGGAGTCCAGCACTGGCTGCCATTATCGATCTCGATCTCCAGCACGAGACTGCATATTTGTAAAACGTTCGCCACCTGGTAGTATTCTTGCTTCCATATTCGTGATAACGGTAATCACGACGCTCGATGGTGGTCATATCCTGCTGGGATGCGTGAGGGCCGTCTGTAACCTTCCACTTTATGTCATTCCATGCACACGAAGCTTCATTACGGAAGATATCCCTTTAGCTGGATCGATCCGTGCATATGTGCACATGACTGTATCGGAAGCGGTATTTGCAATGCTGTGAGCAGCCGCGTGCTTGGGCATATGCATTCCGCGTTAAGGACGTGCCGGTGCATTCAACACGTGAACAGGCTATCACTACGCCGCACACAAGGGAATCGGAAACAATCAGCGAACCTACTTTGCACGCAAAGATCACCTCCTATGATGTGGGCATGGTCGACTGATCGGAATCAATCGCCTTTGTATACTGGCAACTTAAGGACTGTCCCGTCGCATCGATGGTTACCCACGTAAAATCTACAAATGTGCAATAAGTTATAATGACTACGTCAAGTTCTACTGCAGCTCCTATTGACTATGAATATATTGTGGTAGGATCTGGTCCAGGAGGTGGCCCGCTTGCCGCCAGACTTGCTATGGCGGGATATAAGACTCTCTTGATCGATGCTGGAGACGATCAAGGAGATAACATTAACTACAAAGTTCCCGCGTTCCACGGCAAAGCGACGGAGGATCCGCTGATCCGATGGGATTACTTTGTCAAGCATTATAGCGACGATTCTAGGGCTATGCTTGACGACAAGATGGAATGGGAGACGCCTAATGGCACCATTTACACCGGGAAAGATCCTCCTGATGGGTCAAAGATGAAAGGCATCCTCTATCCCCGCGCCGGAACGTTGGGAGGATGTTTCTCGCACCACGCATTGATTACTATATATCCACATGACAGCGACTGGGACAATATAGCCTCTATTACTGGAGATAGTTCATGGTCTGCAACTAACATGAGAACTTACTTTGAGAAATTGGAAAGTTGCGAGTACCTTCCCAATTCTATTGTCGGCCATGGCTTCAATGGCTGGCTAGCGACTAATGAGGCGGATGTGAAGTTAGTCGCTGAAGACTCGAAGATTCTCTCCATGCTAGTTGCCGCAGCTTCTACGATGGGCAAGGGCATTGGGCGACTCTTTTCCACTCTCAAGAGTCTGCTCCAGGTGCTATTAGCCGATCCAAACTCGGCTCAGACTGGGCGGGACTCGACCCCGGGCCTGTTCCAAATTCCGCTGTCCATGAACGCAAAAGCCAATAGGATTGGGCCACGAGACTTTGTCCTAGCGACGGCGACTGCAACTAATCCTGATGGCACCAAGAAGTACCCACTAGATCTTCGACTGAACTGCCTTGTGACTCGTGTGGCATTCTCTAATGACTCTGGCACCCCCAAAGCAACTGGTGTGGAGTTCGTTGACGGCAAAAGCCTCTACTGGGCCGATCCACGTTGCACTGGCGCCTCCGGCACGCCAGGAAAACTTACCGCCTCCAAAGAGGTCATTCTCGCCGCTGGTGCATTCAATACGCCACAGCTTCTCAAACTCAGTGGTATTGGCGCGTCTTCCGAGCTCGCAAATCTCGGCATCCCTGTCGTTAATAACCTCCCCGGCGTTGGCACGAACCTTCAGGACCGCTACGAGGTCGGTGTCATAGCTATCACACCGACACCCTTCTCTACGACAGATAACTGCACTTTCAACAAGCCGGGGTCCTCGGATCCCTGCCTAAGGAATTGGCAGTCTGATGTCCGCCACCCCGGCGCCTATGGCACAAATGGCTTCAGCGCTGCCGTCATCGCCCGCTCCAGTGTCGCGGCCGATAGTAATAATGATCTTTTCATCTTTGGCGGCCCCGTCTTCTTCCACGGATATTATCTTGGCTATGGAGAAGGTGCAGTTGCAGATGCCCAGCACTGGACTTGGGCCGTCCTTAAGGCGCATACAGGCAACCGCGCCGGCACCGTCACGCTCAAAAGCAGAGATCCCCGTGACACGCCCGAAATAAACTTCCGCTACTTTGACACGGGTACAACAGCAGGCGGTGAGGATGAGCGCGATGTGAACGCTGTAGTCGAAGGTATAGTCATGGCACGCAAGATATTATCCAGCTTGCCGCCTGGATCTGCACCATTTACAGAGGTACTCCCAGGGTCGCACCTCACTAAAACAGAAGAACTAAAGACCTATGTCAAGAATAACGCATGGGGTCATCATGCATCATGTACATGTCCGATTGGAGCGGAGAATGACCCGTACGCGGTGCTGGACTCGAATTTCAAGGTGAGGGGAGTGGAAGGGCTGCGGGTAGTCGACGCAAGCGTTTTCCCAGAGATTCCCGGAACGTTCATCGCTCTACCTATCTGTATGATCAGCGAGAAGGCGGCGGATATGATCTTACAAGGGCTCAGAGCGGAGATGCACTGATGACCATGTCCGTTGCCAGAAATTGAAAATATTCACTTTTAGCAAAATATATAGATATATATAGTTGTATTATAGCCTGAACGTCTTTACTTTTTCCCGATTGCTGTTCTAATTCTGGTTCTCATTTGGGCCGGATTGCCAGTGGATAATCCGTACCCAGTACAGTAATGTACTCAGTCCCCGTCGAGTGCAGGAATGCACATAAGAACCTCGGCGCTGGCCCCCAAGTGAAACTGAAACCAACGCTTTTGGCAACAGACTGATTGCTGATGTGACTACTGTTGCGCGTGAGACCACCAATCTCGAGAGATTTTGCCGAATCGTGGCCAACCGGTGTTCTGGTAGCTCTTTGCTCTGCATTTCCTGTCGGCTTCCCTTCATGGCGAACGACCGCTGAGATCATGATCGGCGCCACGCTGCGTGCGGCTGAGCCTAGCTTCCTTCCGCAAACGGCATCCATTCTTCGCGTGTCCTATCGACCTCCTTCGAGTAGCATGCCAGTAGCATGCAAGTGAGTTAGGGTATGAATGAACAAGCACTCCAACGAGACAAATTGTACTGAAACTGACTACAGGCCCGAACCCTGTCTGGTCGGATCGACCTTCGGACCTGCAGTCTGTTTCGTTTTAATAGGATGAGATACGAAGTAAGTACTCTATTCGCCGATGTCTGACATGTTGAATTTGTTAAATAGGCATGCATGTGAGCCTTTCTGCGGCCGGCGCTTATTAGGGTGAACCGTACTGGGATGAACCGCACGTAAAACAATGAGCTTCAGACACAAATTCATCAACCACTAAACTTCAAACTCTCGCCCTTCGCGATGAAATATTCACATCATGCAATGCGACGTTTTAGAGCCCCTGTTAACTCGTCGCCGCGTCCGTCGCAGTTGTCAGCGGTGGCACATTGACGTGCTTGTTTTTACATTGCCAACCCTTGCACCGTAGTAATACGTGGAACGGCAGTGGCGTCGCTTCCGCTCCTGTTCGTCCCTACCACCAGAGGTAATGGAAAGCTTGCTTATCAGTGGTAGTAAATACACTACTTGGCGATGAACAGAGAAATATCGTATTTGTGATACAGCTTCTTAATTATAAACAGAGACCCACAGCTAGTTTCATATAACGTTCCAGCTCTGCGCAACTTTGGTTTTTGCTATGGTGTTGTCATATAGCTTCTTATATATGAATTTAATCCACTGCACTGTCAATTCCCTGTTCATATCAACATTTTTTTCCATAGTTATCGGCCAAGTAGTGGCAACGGAAGACGTCAGGAATGTTGAGCCATGTGCAATGATACTCACTTTTCCCTTGTCAGGTACAGCAATGGCTCCGAGAACCAGTACGAACCTAACAAATTTGAGTCATGAGATAAAGAAGGATTGAAATGAAGCATGCGACCTTCTCGTCATGACCAGTCACGCGCTGCTCATCAGCTCCTCATTATTACACCGCCCACTCGTCACGTGTAATACCCTAGTTCCGCCGAGGACCTCCTACAAGAGACCCATGGGGGCTCCACTTGACGAAGACAGTGACGTTGATGATTGAGATCAAAATTGTGTTTGCGTCGAATCTAAGCTCACCGCTTCTCTCAGTTATTTGGTGTCCCTTTAATCCTGATTGAACCACGAGTCAACCGCCCCAATCATGATCACTGTCGACTCCTTCATTACTTCGTTTGCTGCACGGTGGGAGAACCTCTGTAGCACTTACCCACCCGGTCTAATTGAATTCGGCTTGATACTGTGCGGCCACATTATTTTCTGGACCATTGCGGCAGCCTACCTTCTCATCGATATCTTATTGCCCACCTTCTCGAACAAGCACAAGTTCCAGTCGCAGCGGCGACAGCCTTCCGCGCAAGACATCCGACACTGCATCGTGCACGTCGCGACTAATAACTTGGCCGCCGTCTTATTCCACTTAGCCATCCTCTTCACTGTCGGCAACGACAGGACAATATTCACAGTATCCTCGAAACTCCCCTCGCAAAAGCAATTCGTCGTCGAGTTGATGTACTCGACACTCTTCCGCGAGATACTGTTCTATTACATCCATAGACTGCTTCACCACCCGAGCCTGTACCACCACATTCACAAGCAGCACCACAAGTTCACGGCCCCAATGGCGTTTACGGCGCAGTATGCACACCCGATCGAGCAGGTCTTCGCCAACGTGTTACCGATCTTCCTGCCCCTCATGCTCACCAAGGGCCACATCCTGTCATTTTTCGTCTTCCTGGTCTTCCAGCTCTTCGAGACCGCCACCGTCCACAGCGGGTACGATTTCGTCTGGCCACCGGCCAAGATGCACGATATCCACCACGAGAAATTTAATGTGAATTTTGGAGGATTGGGCTTATTGGATTGGTTGCATGGGACTAGTGATGTGTCAAGGATGGAGAGCTTGAGGGGGAAGCGACGTACAGAAGGTCGAGTGAGGTAGGAAGCGTGGTGGCCGGGAAGTGCCGGTTGGCGTTGGCGCACCTGGAGTAGCGAACTACGAATGTTTCCGTACTTTTATTTATGGGTCCCTGTCATTTATATCGTGAATTTGCTGTACTGTTTTGACTGTATTGCCGTACTGGTTTGGATGATTACTCTTGGAACGGTTATGACAAATGGTCTTTTTGTGACTGCGGCCTTTAAAGCTATGACGAACATTGTGTGGATAAGAGCTAGAATACTTTAAAGAGACGTACTGGGTCCACACTGTACCGAATTCAACATGTTGTAGCAACCGGTGCAGGGTTTCAGGGTGTCAGATTGTCATGCTATGTTCGCCCACATTCTGTACATGCTTTAGTGGCCCTCATAGAATCCTTTGATCTACTATGGCTAGGCCATAAAGATATCTCCGTAGTGGTCGGCAAATGCGAGATAATGTCCAGCCTTAGCAAGAATGACAACACAAACGAGCAATTAGACCGCTTTAAGCAAATGGATACAACACGCGATGTAGGCTTCGTCATCTAGAACTCACCGACGTGGCAACAGAAGTTAACCCAATTAGTTGAGGCGAAGCAAGTTGCACCAGTAACAAAGGCCGCGTATCCTAATTAAACGTGCAAATATCTACCAACCCAGTGCGCCATCGCGCCTGCTCACACAGCTTTTATCATTCCTAAACACATAAGTTTCGAGGGTGAGCTTGGTAATGCTTTCCTTGGACGGCGAGTGTCACTCATTTGTCTTTTAGAAGCAGCAACCATTTCTCTCGTCTCTCTTACGGCCGCTATTTCCCTCTTTCGTAGGCAACGCCTCCCGCACCATGGGACCAGAATCGCAATAAACTATGAGCACTGCTTGACAGTTTCAGGGTTTCAGGGGTTGCGAATAAATATGCGAATAACGAATATTCGGCGAATAATATTCGTATACTCGCAGGGTTTCACCTATCCAGCGATTCCTGCATCAGAAGTAGCAGTCGAGAGACTGTTCGACAGCGGGAGGGATTTGCTGGGCCTACGTAGACACTTCCTAAGTGCGGAAATATCTACGCCAAGACGAAGAATTTCAATGAATTTAATATGTATGTGCGAATATTGCGAATAATTACGAATAAGTTTTTTAATTCGCGCATTCGTAAGCATGAAATTTCCAAATATTCGCATTACGTCATTCGTGTCCACCCCTAGTTTCAGAGTCTGACCAAGACCACCACGGGTAAAGTTCTTGAGAAGTTCTATATGCTTACAGCTTCGTGAGCCGTCTTCTTATCTCCCCGGAAAACGCATTCCTGCTGATGTGGCAATACAATTATTTCCGAGGGTGTAGCGCCACCGCCGTCTCGATTCCAACTCGACAAGGTTCGCAATTTCGGATCACCTCCTGTCAGCGATTCTCAGCTCGATCATCACAAGTTTGCACATGCTAACACACAGCGGTTAAGCCAGTCCGGTCGGATTGCGGGCAGTCTTTTGCAGGACCAGAGACAAAGGAGGGAAGTATCGGCAGGGTCCGTGCCGCACCGCAAGGACAGCGGGTTAGGTGTTCTACGGATAGTGGGCTACACCATTGTCTTTCGGGTACTTGCTTCGAACCACTTGGGGCCTTTCTCGTTTCATCGGTACGGCTCCTCATTTTCCGTTCGTTCGCGTGTTTTATATGTAATGACCGGGTCCAAGGTTCACGTAACTCACCTTGTTGCAAGATATTGTTTTGAGTTAATCTGATCTTCGTCTTCAGCAAAATATCGTGATCAAGACAAAGTCCTCGTGACATGCACCATAGCTACAACCGAGGGCGCGACGTTCAAGAAGTTTAAGATGCCGATTAGACTTTGAGTCAGCATGAAGCCGAATCGATAAGCATGCTCCTGCATCCACATTTCCAGCAGATAATACCTCGTTCTTTTATAGACGGACAGCGCCAAGACATCATGGATGGGAAAACTGCACAGACAAAGCAATAGCACACTCAAATTCCAGCAAGTGGACAAGATTCATACATATTCGCCATGAGCGCCAAGTCCAATACCAAGATGGCCTTTTTTGGCGCAACAGGAGGCTGCGCGAATGCAAATCTTATCCATTCTCTGCTGGCCGGCTATGACGTGTGTGCGCTGGGCCGAATGCCTCAAAATTGACGTCCCAACTTCTTGCACAAGGTTTAGCCGAAGAGATACTAGATCAACACTTGATCATTATCCAAGGCGATGCGACCAATATCGAGGACGTTAAGCGCACGCTGGTCTCAGATGGGAAACTCGTCTCAATCATCGTATCCGGTGTGGGAGGACGAGCGACTCTGCAGAAATTTTTTCGCAGCCCGTTCACCATGGACAACCCAAACATCTGTTTCTCATTTACCGAAACACTCTTGAGCGCTCTCAGGGAAATATACAATGAGAATCCCACAACCGCAACCATCAAGCCATTGTTTACCTTCGTCTCAACAACCGGCATCTCCAATGGTCCCGAAGACGTCCCGTTCTGGTTCCGCTTTCTCTACCCTGTTCTGTCGCCGTTCCGGCCGCCGACAAGCGCAAGATGGAAAGTACCCTGAAATTGCATATGGCTCAATCCGAAACCAGCGGCAAGCTTAGGACCACGACTAGCTGCCGCGCGACGAATGAGTGAACGGCATTCTAAGGCATCCGACATTGTCGAACGAAATATAGCCGCGCTGACAGTGCACTGGATTAATAACTTTTTGCAATTGCTCTGTCAGAACGATCTTTGTCCAGAACAAATTGCAGAGTTCGAAGGCTCACTTACCTCAACTCGCCCTGTTTCGTAGCATCCGAGACGTACATTACTATTTATGACCTGCGACGTCACCTCTCTTTGATGGGGTTGTGAAGTTTTTGCGTGTTTGTGCGAGAAGGTATCATCGAGTAGAGAACAGTAACTTGAAATACAGGCATAATAAATGCGATGAAAGATTTCACGATGTTTCTTAGAAGAGAACCAAAGTCGTCGTCGCGTCACAGCAACAACACCCGCAACTTTCAAGACAATTTAAATCATGTTATTTGTTAACCTTGAGTTCTTGAATCTGGATATTGGGAACTATATAACACAAGATCTCCCATTACATCATTAGTCAATATGTTCTCTCATAACTGTCTTCCACCCCTCAACTAATGGCGAACTTCGATCTTGCTCGCAAATTGGCACCAAAAAAGTACAAAAGGTACATGCCGATGATACCGAGTACAGAAAGACCTCCAAGCAGACTAACACCCTTGCCGATTCCTAGGTTGAGATACATCGGTCTCGCAAATATGATACTCCCAGATGCAAAAGCAGAGCGAGCAAAATCATTGGCTCCGAAGAGCGAGGCCGCGTACATTGGGTACGTGAGGGGAAGGTAGACAAAAATACACTGCACAATGATGAATGCACTTCCTCCGTAGATCAGTATACCCACCGTTGGCGCAACCCAGTGGATTGATTCACGAGACGTCCACCCAAAGAGGAACAAACCAATAGTGGGCCCGAAAACTGCGAAAAGGGCTGGAACGAGACGGTGCTCCTGTGCACGAAGGCCCCTTTTCATAATATCGGGCTCAAGGTAAAACCATAAGTACGCTGCATAAGTTATACCAGCAATGATGCAAGATATCAAGACAACGAGGAAGACGAGACCCATTTGTCCGAGGTTCATACCATAGATGTCAATGTAGACAAGAGGGAAAACTTCAAAGAAGGAATAGTATATTCCGTAGACAATAGAGGTGTAGATGTGCGTGAATGCGACCGCTGGATCCTTGACGCTGATCTCCCAGGGTTTGATAAGAGCGTCAAAGGCAATCGTAGACAATTTCAGATGGGCCTGATCAATCTCACTTTGTGACTTGAGATTCTGGTTGCCTGTCAACTTCCGCAGTCTTCGAGCTCGTCTAAGCAGAATGTTGGCTGCAGACGTCTCTGGAAGGCAAATAAAAAAGAGCACAAAGATTGGTCCGGACATCCACAAGATCTCCCAAAGTGACCACCTCCAGTTTTTTGCCGGGACAGAGAAGCCGGAAAGCAAAGGACCGAGCGCGGGGCCGCAATAAGCCGCTGATACCCAAAATGTCATAGCGTAGGGAAGCTTCAGCAACGAATATATGTCTTGCATAGAGGCACCACCATTTGCTAAACAAGGACTTCCAAAGAATCCCTGAAGAAATCGTAGTACTAGAAGACCAGCAAAATTGTCGACAAGTGCTGTCGGCACGCACAAGATGACAAAAATACCAAATGTGACCATGTACGGGATATTCCGTCCCAAGGCAGGGATTTCACTCAATGGAGCAAAAATAAGTGGGCCCGTGCCATCTAACCGAATGTCAGCACCGCAACACTGTCCAAGTTTACAGGATAATGGGACTTACAGCCGAGAACGTATACCGACAGACCCAGAGATGCAGCGATTGTTGATACCCCAAAAACTTCTGTGACAAATGGTACGCTCGGAGTATAAATTGCAGAGCCACAATATACAACAAACGTGTAGAGGCAAATGAGCATGGCCACGGAATGCTTCTTCCATGGCGGCCAATTCTGGGGGTTTTCTGGATCATCGGTTGTGTACCAGTCCACAACCACAATTCCGTCGCTGGTCTTCACTGGGGAAATGACAGCAGATTTCTCTCGCTCCAAGCTGGCTTCTTGCTGCGCTTCGAGCTGTTCTTCCGTATACGAAAGCACACGATGAGTAGCAGTTGATGTTCGCGACAATCTCTCCCCAAGTTCTTGGCCGACGTCATCAGGGTTGTCTTGCAACTCTGGCGGAGTGAGGGATGTCGAATCCGAAACCTTTTCAGGATGGACATAACCAGCCGGACACTCAAAGTCTGCCTTCTCGTCCTGGTACAGAAGAAGCCTGTTGTGAGAGATATAGCGTATTATCTGCCCCAACGGAGCGTCTCTGATAAGGTCAGCCATTTGAGCTTGAGCGACAATGAGAGTGTCTATGCTGCGCAAGGATTGAAAAAACTAGAAGTATGCAATGAAATAAGGACAAACATCAATTCTTATATGGGATAGCGGAGAACAGCAAAGGCTGATGTGCTGACTGTCAGAGACAATTCAATTGGAACCCCTGGAAAGTCTTGGCTCGCTCATAGTGACGGAAAAAACACGGACGCACGCTATCTCACATGGCATTAGTAATTCTTCCAGAGTTACCGAGTGGCCAGGCGGATTTAGGATTAGTCGATGAGGATGTCTCTAAAGCCGCTGTGTGACGGGCCAGCCATCATAGTATGAGGTCATGGGGTTAGGGTGTAGCGCCGACGCCGTGACGGCTCCCGTCCATGTAATAATTAGCCTTTGCTGACACCGGTAAGTCGAGACAATGATTAATCATCGCCGCGCGCCTATCGAATTGGTTCCAGAGGCGTAGAATACTGTAGTCAGCCACGATGTGCTTTCGGTAAGAACAATCGCCCGCTGCTTGACAATACGCACAAGCCGTGAGTAATTGCCCCAGGTTCTCACTCTATGACGTCATGGTCTTGACATTCACCGTGAACCACTATTACAATCGGAATAAAGGGATGATGCGACCCACTGCTGGACGAATGTCGGTGGTAATTCTAATAGTAGTAGTAAACCCAGAAAATTGGCCCATCTGGAGACAAAAAGAAACGTTGACCTGTAGCTAGTAGCGTTTCCTTTAATCGCCTATCCAAGGTTTGCGAGGCGATTGTTGGCCAACGCTGAGGTCCATTTGATGACATCATCTGCTGTGGCTGCGTGTGTCAGCACGCGCCGACATCGCGAATCCGCGGGGAACCCAGCCAAAAGTTGTTCCGGAGGTTATTACTCCGGATTATAGAATAGACTCGCCCATGAGAAGAAATATAAGAAAATGAATAGCCAATGCTAAACGGGTTGCCGCAACTTTCATTGGATTGAGACAATAATTCCCATTATCAGAAGATACCATGACGGAAATAGCGACCACTTCCCATGGCACCGTAGACCGTGTGCATCAGCGTCACCAATTTTCCACAACCTGCCGTTGAACCATGCCTTCTCGTAGTTCTCATCGAACTCATTTGCGACGGTCGACGGATCGACAGTCATAATGACTCATTGATATCGGCGCATCATTAGAACCGTCTTTGCGGCTGTAGTATAGTGGATCATCTTGAAACAACACTAAAATTTCGGAGAAACCTGTCACAACGACTACGCTGGAAGCTGACATGCTAAGGCAACGCTTTCTTTGGTACCAAATATGTAACTCTAGTCTGGCTCAAATTGTTCACTCGGGCCGAGACCTCCGCTCACATGTGGGTTGGCCAAATCGCCTCTGTTTTCGTGACCACCATTACGACAATGTTTGTCAATATAATCAGCCGCACGATACGGAGCCGCAGCGCTGGAAAATCACTCGTGTCCATTCGCTTTACCCTCTTCCTATGTACACTATATCACACAACCCGATTATGAAATCCATTTGTCGTCTATCAGCAATTTCCTCACCTCCTCCATGGTACTGCGCAATGCCTGAATCTCTTCTTCAGTCCATTCTCGTTTGCTCGGAACATAATGCACTGAAATCCAGGCAATTAGGTAGTCGCCTTGAAACAGCGGCGCTAGCATCTGCGCCTTCACACCATAGACGCCCATTAAAGCTTTCGGTGGTGGAACCTCTGCGTTTTCACAGTCGCCCTGCACCAGGATCCGACCGCTAGTCTCCAACCACTGCACTGTCTTCAAAGCGCGCTGGTTGAGAGATGAGTCTAGCTTCAGTTGCCTAATCCCTGGTGCACATGCTTCTGCACACACCGTATCGACATGACAGTTCCTCTCTGGCAAATCAAGCCGAAATGTAGTCCGACTAGCTTGACAGGATTCAAGCAACTTTGCCAAAGCCATGTTGATCTTGTTCAGCGTGGGATCGTCCCGCAGTAGTCTGCCCCACCCGTGGATTGGGACTTTCACGTCAACCATCTTCAAGGCTTTCCATAAGGTCACACAAATACTGTCATAAATCGGCTTTCCTAATTCTGCCTCCATCTCGTCAATAACTAGCGCGACAGGCCAGTTCGTGCACGCAACAACAATACACTCCGCCTCCGGTGAATCAGCTTCGCGAAGGAGTTCCTTGATGCGTGACACCGGCGTATTCCCAAACGCGACGTTGTCTCGCACATTCATTTGCGAGGTCTTCACGACCTCATATCCTAACCCAGTGTAAAAATTCACCAAGCCCTGCGTAGGACCATCAACGTACGGACCCGCCATCGAGAAGCGCTTAACACCATACTGCTCAAGGACCTCGATTTGCGCGAGCGTGGAAGTCGACGACGGTAAACCGGTAGCCTTCGCCATTTCCGCAGATAGAGTAACGTCAGCTTGCAATCCCTTGCCACTCCAGCTGCCTGATGTTCCATTCCAGAGCATTGCATTTAGATCTGCGTCGCTCAATAAGACTGCACTGGCAACCATCTTATCCGTATTGAATTGCCCAACACTCTTTTCATCCGTATCAAGTGTTTGGACTACAACTCTGGCGAAGTGGAATGAAACACGGTCGACAATCTGACTAGCCATTGAGACCGTTAAGGGTTCCAGAGCTGTGTTGGAAGAAGGGACGATAAAGCCCACCTTCTTGAGGTCTCGCAGGCTATTCAGACTCTTCAGGGATGACGCCATATTCAATTGACAGCTGATAGCTACTCTTCGTTAAAAAAAAAGTCAGGATGCAGTTCAATTGAGCGACTCACTCCCAAGTCTGAAGGCTTTCCGATTGAATATCAATGAGAATCCTCGAAATAATCATTCTTGTGGTCAGAGTATATCGCGAGCAGAGACCCCTAACCCCTAGCTTGCGATAAAGATCGGGACGGTGGCCTGCGGCTTGTGCCTCCGGCCGTGGAGGCCATTCCAATCCTGACTGTTTTTGCACAACAACTCAATACTCTCCAGAGTAGATTAGCATGCAATCGTGAGGGCATAGTGTTGACAGACCAACTGTAAGGAAATATGCCCCTTTGGTTACACGGTGCAGATGAGTCACGCCTGGGCCGGTGGTTCCTTAGGTGTATTTATCCAGCGTACAACTGACGGTGAGCGCTCACATGCACGCATACACTGCAGGCATTGCAGGGACGCGTCTTCAGGGTTGTCACTTGCCTACAAGCGAAAATCATCCATAGCGAAATCTATTATCGGTTGCAAATGTAGGTGGATATAGAACAGATCCAGAACTTCCAACCAGCAGATTTAAGGTTGGGGATTGAAGCTAAGATAACCGATCCAACGACCATCGTATCAATTCCTTTGTAGGCACACCGGCTAATTTCCGTAAATATAAACCACAGTCATTTATTTTACTCAGAAGCATAAAGCGATTATCAATCATCTGGGAACCGCGAATTTGGCGCGCACGTTCTGTGAGTGGAAGCTTGCGGCCCACTAGCGCGTTCAGGTTTCAAGTGTATATAGGGCAGGCGAGGGGCACCGGAAATGATTAATACCAGCCCCGCCGGTGCCTCCAATGCTCTTAGAAACAGATAAACTAATTTCCACCGAGGTGTAGCATGTAAGACTGCGAGATCTCACACTGGGGCTTATCAGCAGATTGTCTGTGGGGAGTGCGAGACGGTAATTGGCCGAGGCAGGGTAATTCAGTCGCTCAGCCCGACTCGTGAGAGCTCCACTCCTCCTATTCGACCGTCGTCAGTTGATCAACCACACGACTGCAAATCGACTTGCAATGTCGGATTTTACGATTCGGCCCATCAGAGAGACGGACAAGGAGAGTTGGTTGAAGCTCTGGGAGGGATATCTTGTCTTCTACGAATCCACCCTTGATAACAAGGTGACTGAGACCACGTTTGCCCGTTTCTTCGACGAAACTGAGCCAGTGTACGCACTCGTCGCGGAGACGACCGACGGAAACCTGATTGGGTTTGTCACTTGGGTGACGCATCGCTCGACATGGGCAATTACGGATTACATTTACCTCCATGATCTGTTTGTCGCCCCTGACTCGCGGCTGCACGGTGTCGGACGAAAGTTGATTGAATCGGTGTATGGCGTTGGCAAGGAGACCGAAGCGGACAGGGTATATTGGCACACGCAGGTTCACAATCATAGGGCTCAATTGTTGTACACGAAGGTTGGAAAGCGTGATGGATTTGTCGTGTATAGATGGCCAGAAAGCTAGGTATTGGAAAGATTCTACTAAACAAGGAAAGAATCTACCAGAATAGTCTCATATACTTTACAATTGTAATATTATTATGGTCTACAGGCACTATATCGATATCATGCCCATATTTGCAAATTTCAGTCGAAGACTAATATTGCTCGACAATACGGGACCATTCTTTTCAGAGACTCAGCATCTATCATCTCAGCGTTGAGGGTTTCTGCTCCCGTCTAACACTGCCGAATGCGAGCAGGATAAACCCCGCTCGAAGAAATTAAGCAAACGCCTTGCGCAATAGGTGAATTTCTGCCAATTCAGAAGTATCGTCAGCCATTGTCCAGTTCAGTCAATTCAAGTCCAGCAACTCTATAGTATGTGTTGTTCGTTGTATTACCCGCGCCTAAGGAAAATAAATACCATAACACCGAGTATGCCTTGTATTTATTCCTATTATCCTCTGTCAAGCAGGGTAAATGGTGCAATTGCCCACTGCTTAACCCCTGCCAAGGGTGGTGTTTTATATTGCTGATGTACAATATCGTTGATTTGGAATAAATTGTTTGTGAAATATCCATAAAAATAACAGATAAATCTATAGTGAACGGGAAGTTGTTTGGGGAAGCCAAAACGTTCCATCACTCGCTTATCACTCCAAGGAGAGTCGGATGCTGACGTCCGAGGTACCGCTGTCGATCTTTCACCGCAATATGTCCATCTTGACCGAGACTCGAACAGTTCTAACTACTTAAGTCCTACGTTGGTAACTACATCTGAAATATCAATTCCACCGGAATTATCGGTATCAAGAGCCTCGGAAACTGCATGGATTCTTATGACGACGACCTCAGCAGGTTTGCTGCTGACGGCGCCGCGCCGTTGCCTGTTGCGCAGGAGCAAGGCTACGTGGAATGCGACGGAGCTCGGATCTGGTACGCAACATATGGGTCCGGCTTTCCCGTGATCCTACTGCATGGAGGCCTTGGCCACAGTGGAAATTGGGGGTATCAAGTTCCCGCGCTTGTCAAGGCTGGCTATCAGGCAATAGTGATCGACAGCCGCGGTCATGGTCGAAGCACGCGTGATGAGCGGCCATATAAGTACGAGCTGATGGCATCCGACGTGCTAGCTGTGATGGATGCCTTGTGCCTGGAGAGAGCATCCTTTGTGGGCTGGAGCGATGGCGCGTGCATTTCCTTGATTGTTGGAGTGATTGCGCCTGACCGTGTGGCAGCCGTATTCTTTTTTGCTTGCAATATGGATCCGAGCGGCACAAAGGAAGTTGAATTCACTCCTGCCCTCAAGCGGTGCTTCAGTAGGCACACCAAGGACTATGCCCAGCTCTCTGCCACGCCAGACCAATTCGATGCCTTTGCCGACGCCATCAATCTTATGATGAGCACCGAGCCGAATTATTCTGCAAAGCAACTGGCGGCTATTAGTGTGCCTGTTGCGATAGTACAAAGTGAGCATGATGAGTTCATAAAGCCTGAGCACGCCGATTATCTCGCGCGGACAATTCCAAATGCCGAATTCATCAATCTCCTTGGGGTGAGTCATTTCGCACCGCTGCAGCGACCGAACCAATTCAACACTGCAGTGCTTGAATTTCTCCATAAAACTCTCGCCTAGAGCAGGCAGCCGGGATTCAGGGCCCCCCGTCGCATTTACCGTGCGCGAGTTGCAGGCTTTTTTGTATGGTGTTGATTGTATCTGGTCTAATTGTTTGGAATTGTGCTACGGACGGTGTTTTCTCTTAGTTGCAGACGGACTTTATGGCGCCATTTAAGAGAATGTTCTTGGAGTTGTAATTAGAACTGAGCTTGAGAGCCAGATAACTCACAAAGAATAGAGTACATTCTACTAAACAGGAAAGTCATATGTACCGATCATTGACCTCGTACTGTGAGAATGACCATACCATGCCTGCTGCAATTCAGCAGAAAGGGTCGAGCCTCTTGCCGTAAGAATTCAGATCGCTGTATTGCGCTTGGCTATAGAAGCCCGACATCACTAGTCATTTCCAGTTCTCAACCACTCTGAAGTGTTTGTCGCTTGCGATTGAATGAAGATTAGAGTCTGCAGCTGCTCTTGTATCGGCGCTGATCTAAGGCGAGTCTCCCTGTTATAATGCTTTTGCAGTATAGGCTTCACGTCCCACCACCGGCGTGCTCGTCAACGTGGCCTGCCGTTGATCGTTCACTCTCTCCCTCCTCGACCCTACATGCCCGCCGGCAACGACACACTACAACTCAGCAATTTCTCATCTCCGTCTAGAACAAGAACTTAGTCAACCCTTCTAATATCGCTAACCTCGATTAGCAATGATTGTCTTGTCAGACCGTGCATATGGAGAATTCAAGCCGACTTTAGTCTTTAGCCCCCTGGTATCAGAGGGTCTCTGCATCCGGAGAACGAAAGAAGCAGACCCGTTGTGAAATGGTGCAGGCCAATAAAAGGGCCAGTGAGTTTGCTGAAAGTCGTGAAGGCGTTGGCTTGAGATGCGGTGCGTATCGCACCTGAGAAGCATGTCGAGGCGCTTCCCAGAAGAGGGTCCCGCGTTGCAGGCATCTGGGAGTGATGTTCGTGTGTAGATACCTATGCAGCGCTCGGTATTTGCCGTCGCGCAGCAGCCGCGTAATCAGATTCGTCCTAATGTAGATATTACCTGTGGCTAAATTAGCATTCAGCAATCGTTTAACGTCAGTTATCCACAAACTAGCGAGTACATGGGCGAACTAACTATTATACATAATCATAGATCAGTTCTAAGCTTTGGACTCTTTATAGCATGACCACACCCAACCAACATCGCTGAGTTTCACCACGTCCAATTTCCCATCCTCATGATATCGGCCGTCAGTAGGGAATGATTTGTAATTGAGTAATAAATAATAATTCAGCATCGCCAACTCTAAGGAACAATGAGTTGTCTAGCAATGTGAGCACGTTGCAAATGTCAAAGCCGAGATTTTTTCAAGGCGTCGGTGGGCAGCACGAGGACCTCTTCAGGACCCTCTTCTTCAACATGGCGGAGCCGTCTGGATCTGTCCTAGGTGATCCAAACTAGTACTAGAAGCGTAGTAAAATGCGTAAGCGGCAACCGGGATATCATGCACAGGGTTTCCAATGTCCGTGGACGGGAGCTTAAAATATGAGACTAAATCAGTGATGACACTATCGCTGATTCGCTGTTCCCGACGACGTTACGTCCAGACGTCTCGGTCCTTATCATTTTCGTCATTCGGAAAGGATTTAGTTCCGTAGCGTTTGATGTAAGCGGCGCCGACCAACAAGCACGTGAGTATGTATATTTACAGAAATTCGGTGAAACTGCAGAGATGAACGAGAATTACGTTGAACTGGTCGAGGAGTCAACGGTGTCGCTTGGCTCTGCCCGTGCACAAAAGGCAATAAGGCATTAGCTCCTTACGAGTGATGATTACTGTCCTGCTTATCACACACTTCTTACAAGTGTCAGCGGTGAAGTATGCGGTGTCCATCCAAAAATGTGTCACTGCCCGCAGTTTAAGCCGCACCGGCCAAAAGTAGTTTAGCACCGTGCGGCTTGCGCTCAGAACGTAATTGTTGAGTGGTTGAGCGCCGAGACGTGACCTAACCCGCAGCCATGCGGCGTGACTGTGATATTGACGGACTGCTTTGCCGTTAAGTGCGCCATGAAAATGTCCTGTCCCACTATGAACACTCGTGGGCAAGTTAGCCTTTGCAATCATCTGACAGCCTTTGAATTTGAAGTAAAGGACCATCCTTGCCTGTAAAAGAAAGATACCAGCCATAAAAAGGGATCGACAGCCGGATTGTATAACCAGAACTCTCCCGCTGACATTGTAGAACGTTCAACTGAGTACAGGAATCTTTGTCTTATTCTCACTGCCTTTATAAGAGGATGACTTTCAACATGTTTGTGTGCATGCTTCTATATATATATGCCCTAGCAATCAACGTACTTGCCCAAGAGTCAAACTCTACGCAGAAGGAACCTTTACGCGTGGAAACATATGTTAATACGGACCAGGGGCTTAATATGGTGTCTTCTCTAATCATTGGTAACGAGGCTTCCATGGTCGTTGACTTGCCAATTACGATCGGGAAGGCAAAGGAGCTGGCCAGTTGGGTAAAAGCTACAACCGATAAACCTCTTGCCGTCGCGTTCACTTCTCACAACCACCCCGATCATTATCTCGGTGGTGCAGCATTCCTTGAGGAGTTTCCGGGTATTCGATTTTACGCTAACAGTCGTTCTGCGAACGAAATTCGAAGTGATGCTCCAATGAAGGTACACAACGGGCGACCATTCTTTGCCAATATATTGCTAACCTTCGTAATGCCAGACTCAAGAATGGTCCGAAGTATTTGGCGAGGATAACGTTGTTCAAAATGCCAGTCTTCCATTGGCGTACGATTACAGCTTTTTCTCATTACCAGGGGATGAAGATTCTCCTGTCTACCTCCTCGACCATCTGACCGGAGATACGATCGATGAAGTGATGTTCTGGATTCCTTCCATTCGAACCCTCATTGCTGCAGATATTGTATGGGGCCGTGACTTTGATATGTGGCTGTCCGACCTTCTTACGCCGGCCCTGACGGAGTCTTGGATAGCCACGTTAGAATTCATAAGAAGCTTTCAGCCTTCCCTCGTCATTCCCGGTCACGCATTATCGAACGCCGGCTTCGATGCAAGCCAAGATCTGAATCACAGCTTTTCATATCTCACCTTCTGGCAACAACAAATTGAGAGCAGAGGCCCTGACTACTTTTCGCCAGCAGAAATTTACGATCGATTCGATTCCGCGTTTCCAGGGCTTATTAGGCCCAACTCACGATTTAATAGGTTGAACATTACGGCAGAAAACTTTGGAAGAGGAGGAAAACGCGTAGTGCACCATCAGCCCTTGTCAAGCTTCAACAATTCTGCAGTCCTCGACGCCTGGAATTTCTAGACCTGCAAGCTTTGCTAATAATATTGATCGTGGTTGAATGCAACTAGCTATCCTTCATCCAAAAGATTATCAAGATCGCGAGCACTTGTCAAATAGCAAGTACGAAGGACTTACTTTGGCTGCTCAAGGATTTCCGGACGGTGAGCTGGACAAGATTCGCAAATAGGGAATAAAAATTATAGCGAGAGCATCTACATGTATATATTCTAATAAGACTTTATTGCGGGCTGGCATAACCGCGCTACATTCGTTGGAAATTGACGACCCCTGATTGAGTTTCTAATAAGTTACGTTAAATTTATGAGATAACTATTATGTCATCTCTTGCCCATCCCTAGGTACAGTCCTCACCATAAATTACCTTCACTCTCGATGTTCAGGATATGACACTCCGATGTTCAGGATATGACACTGAGTGAATCACTGACAACGCCCCAGCGGCCGAAGCTGTCGAATGCAGTGAGCGTTCAATCATAACCATCAGTTTACTTGCTACAAGCTAGTTGATTACCAAGATACAACGGAATGAAACTCAGAGGATGAGAGCACCCAATCTCGGCCATTGTCCACGTCGTTGCGTTGTGCTTTGATTCATCTAATAATACAATTAAAAATCTGTGAAGTTCTATGATTAAAAAGCTGCACAAGCTACATGAAATACCGTAAGCGCTTTTGACTCTAGAGACAGAGAATCTATTGCGGCAAGTCCACTTCAACCTCATGCACATCAATATCGAGGAATATTTCACTCATCTGACGGATTGTTCTCTCTTTCCGGATATAGAGTATGCCCAGCATAGCGTCCTCGTTCATCATGGCAGATATGAGCTGTATGATAGTTCCTCGGTTGCGAATAAAGCTGTTGCATGTGGTCTGGGGTCGGTATGACTCGTGTGTGATGGATTTCTTCAATGGTAAGCTTCGTGGAGTTGCACGTAGCAGTACTGGTTGGCGATCGCGAAATGGGCTAGGTCAGTCTTCCGATAAGGGTTAGGGAGGGTTGTGTTGGACACGGCTAAAAAGCACGTGACTGGACCGCTAAAGCTTGCTTTGCGTTGAGTCCGATCCGATCATTGTCAACCTGGATTTAGAAGATTTCGTGCGAATGAATGCGAACGGAGCATGATATATCATGTGTTACGGGTGTTTCCTTGGATGATTTCAAGACGTGCTGTCGCACCGAGGAGAGTCTCGCGGCTGTCCATCGCTTGTAACTTCACCTCTACCTGTTCAACATCGTCTCAGATGGATCCGCTCTTGTATACCTCTGCCATTGATGCTGAGCCTCTTCATCGCTATCGGAAATGTGGCTATCACCCTATCACCTTGGGAGATTTATTGAAGAATGGGAGATACAAGATACTGCATAAATTATGGTGGGGAGGTTACTCAACAGTTTCTGCAAGAGATCAAAGGCTGTACAAATTGCATACTTGACTTTGCTTCCTAGCTAAATGAAACTGACTTACTTCCAGTGAAGAGACTTATGTTGCTGTCAAGGTCTCCGTTTCGGAAAGAGGAAACGATGGGGGAAAATCGGGAACTCCAAGTAATGAAAGAATTGGCATCCATTCAACCCAGGCCTCAACACGTTATGCGCCTGCTTGACGACTTCGATCTAGAGGGCCCGAACGGAACCCATAAAAGCCTCGTATTCGAGCTTCTGGGGCCTAGTATTTCTGACACAATCGATGCACGGTTTCCCGAAGTGAGGCTCCCTGGAAAGCTCGCCAAGGTCATTGCGAAACAAGCTCTTTTCGGACTTGACACTCTGCACAAGCAGAAGATTGGACATGGAGGTGAGTCACACTCACGTCTTTGATCTTTGGAATAATTCGGAATAATCATCACCTAATATAGACGTCCACACTCGCAATTTGGCTTTTACCTTGCCTTGTATGGACAATGTACCTGAGCGAATTTATTGAGATGCTAGGGAAAACAGAAATTGGGCATGTCCGAAGGAGCGACGGAAACGCCCTAGAGCCTGATATACCAGAGTATATCGTCAGGCCTGCCTCATCCTCATATCTGAGCCATTCTTGGTCGGCGTCCTATCCCATCAAGATTGTTGTTGACTTTGGGGAATCATTTTTGCACACCACCGTTCCTCGAACTCGTCACACCCCGCTACCAGTTCGGGCACCTGAAGTTATATTTAGAGATCGCTTGGATTATCATGTGGACTTGTGGAGCATGGGCTGTATGGTATGTGGAATCACCGGAAACGGAAAGTCATCCAGAACGAAACTGACAAGGATAGCTTTTTGAGCTTTTCGTTGGTCAACCGCCCTTCGACAGCTTCTTGATAACGCCCACGATCCTCGTTGGTCAGATGCGAGAGATGCCAAGTGATGCCCTATCTGAGAGACGGCAAGACTCATGTAAGACAATGGACGACAGCAGTACCGAAGAAGTCTCAGGACCCGCATTGCAGGAATGGCTGGAAGAAATGTATTTTGATGGTCAGCGTAACGAAGACTTGAAAAGGAAGATATAGTTAAACTGGGGCAAATTATTGGAAGATTGCTGCGGTTTGAGCCGGCTGCCAGGGCGTCAGCCGGGGAAATTTTGAACGACCCTTAGTTTAGAGAGTAACCCGTAAGACATTTATCGCTTTTTGCCTCATCTGTCTTAGTTCACAATGCATAGGACCAGGAAAAGCAAGCGTGGCTACGATGGTATGCGACAGTCGAGGTGAGGAAAGCAATGACGAGATATGGAAGTCGACTAAAAGGAGAAATCGTTAGACGGCGAGACCCAACTACGAATAGGATTCGCAATTACGGCCCGACAATCCAGGAAACAGTTACCGTTTCGTTTCATACCGCGAGTCCACTTCTTGAATTTTTATTGTATTTCCTCTTGGCAACCCAAGCTGGTTCCTGTCTTACAGTTTCATAAAGGGGTGACAGTGCACTCACAACAGCTCAACGTGAGCCGGTAATTTCACCAATGAGTTCTGAAGCTAAAGAAGGTAGTGCTGCGACGCGGTCTAGACAATAATGGATCTCAACGGCCTTCGCTTTGTTCACATTGCTTGCCCCAGCGGCTGATGTCGCAGCGACACCTACTTTCACACCCTGTTTGACGAAGAAGTCTGGGTCTTGATCCTCAGAGATCTGTTTAAGGTCGAGAAGTTTTCTAACCCCACATCGCGCGCTTTCTTAATATGGTCCTTGAAGATCTCACTGCTCACGCGTTGCTGCCAGCTTGGTATATTTCTCCACTGCTACATCAAGGAGCCCGAGAATATCATTGGAATCAGTATTGGTGGTACTCGAAAGCGTGGCTTCAGTACCAGCCGATGTAGGTATCATCAGGGCCTGAGATGACTATGTCGGGAGGACATTGATATTGATTGGAGGACACATTGATCCAGTTGTGGGATTATTGGGGCCCTTCATTTGTTTTTCAAGTCATTGCCTCTCATCTGCATACAGCTGTTCGCGGACGGTGTCCGGGATATCATCGTGGGTCTTTATGACAGCGCCTTGTTCCACATACTTTGACATGGCTCCTCATGTGATACGTTCTAAGTTTGTAATGCTTTTCTCCCCCACGGGGACCTGCCAGCAGTATTGCCCTTCGTATTCGATATTGGCATGGTCGCGTTAGTCCACATGCCCTGGCCACTGACCATTCGTTTGAGAAACGCCGATTCTGCAGTCGTGGCAGATTGCAACGCTGCTGCGACATCCCCATATTCAAATGATTATAAACGTCAATGGTGCTCTGTGTCATGGGGTTCTCTGTAGTGCCATTCTCAGGTCTGTAGTTACCTGTTCCTCCCTCATTTCTTGGCATGAATGGATAGCCAAAGATATCTTCAGGACATGTGATATCGTGCTATCTCCCAGCCATGGACACCGAGATGTTCCCAGCTAGTTACGGTCTGTAGTATCATAGTTTCACACAGTACACGCTGAGCAATCATCACCAAGATTAAAGCATAAGTCGTAAACATCGTACCCGTGAAATACGTAGTAGCAGGTGAAGATAGGACCGAATATGTCCCAGTCCGGCGGAGTGGTGGTGTTGAGTGTGCGCAATAGTGAAGAGTATTACCCTGCCCGAGTTCCGCATCAATCAACTGCACCACAGTTGACCTGGAAGATAGATCAGGGTAAGCCAGAGGCATATCAGGGTAAGCCGAAGAGCAATTTAGTTAACTACGAGAGCGGGGCTCAATAAGCCATAAAGGTTCGCTATTTGTCAATGGGTGACTTCTCGTAGAATGAGAATTTACTAGATTCGTAAAGTTAGACGAGATTCACAAAATCACAAACACTCAGAGCTACCGTCTCCTGTAGCATCTTGCAACCTGCTCGCCAGAAATTACGCGGGCAAAAGATGTTAGTCGAATGATCAGCGAATCTGTTGAAACGACGCGGATGCGGGGAGACGCTTCAGCAAGACGACAGTAACTCTTCCACAGGTTCGTGTCGCAGTCCTGAAACTTCGAGGGTCGGATCAGATACGCCGCCTGTTGCTAAACGAGGACCCGTGGGAATTTTAGGTCCCGACGTCCAGAAGATGAAAAATAGCGACGTTTTACTAACTCCCTTGTGACATTCTTGGTCGCCGAAAGGACCGCAAGATAACGCAGTACCAGGCATGCTCTCCTGGGCAGTAAAGACAATTGATGAGAACTGCGCGACCGCAAGATAACGCAGTACCAGGCATGCTCTCCTGGGCAGTAAAGACAATTGATGGGAACTGCGGCAGAAGTTGATGAGGAGTAGGGTCAATTTCAACCCGAGCGAATTGATCTAGTCCGGGAAAAGATCAAGCACTGTATTCGAACTGAGCAATGCCAATCATATCTTATTCGCTACTAGCTGGTTTTGCTGTTTATAGCTTTCTGGCGTAGTGTGAATCGCGTTGTTCACGCATAGTGTCTAAGGTAGTCTGGACGACGGCACGGCTTCGAGCGACGACTGCTGACGTTGACGACGACGTTCGATTAAGATTATTTCCTTACTTGATTAATGATGCAAATTTCATCCTGATATTATTTCTAATGGACAAGGTCAGTTCTGGAACTGCAGTCGTGTCGATGTTGTCCATAAGCGGGATACGGCTGTGGTCGCAGTTTGGCCGTTACCCGGGTTTAGCCTTACCCCATCGATGTGGGTTAGGGCTCGGCCCACCCGTCGACTCATTTCAAATAACTTTAACTTATGCTTAACTTAATTCTCTAAAGTAACTAACTTTCGTTGCCAAAAAGTGCTGCAGCACAGCAAATCTGGTTGCCGCTAACGATAGTAGCATCCCTTGCGCTTCTCCTTCGTTCTCTATCTATTTCTGCTCTTACATGCTCCCCGGTTGCTACCTGATAATTGTTTAATGATAATGGTTCGGCGGTCCGGGTCCTCGTCGCGCTTAGTCTTCTCCTTCTGTGCTGTCACGCTCGTCGCCCTCATTGCTGTCGCGTCGCTCACCGCGCTGCTCTTCCGCCACCAGCTACAGCTGCCCGACATCCCCAATATCCTACCCACCGTAGCCACCAACACCTCGACTGCAAAGGATGCCGATTCGCGCGAATGCTTCACCAACCGCTTGCCTGTAAACGATGATGATTCGCGCTGCCTCAACCCCTACGCACAGCGCGGCTTCGTCTGGCACCCCGAAGTCCCCGCGGATTCCGATCCCACCAATGATGCCGACACGCCATGGGCTATCAATACAACCTGGGTCCCATTCTACTCCGGTCTGCTTGATGAGCCATACACTGAGATTTGGAATGATGACGAGTCTCCTACTGACCCGACCGCCAAAGGCCACCGCACGTTCCCCGACGATCAGCCTCCCCAAGAGATGTTCGACACGGCGCCATATCCATGGGTGCGCGACTTTGCGCGTCACCACGCGCTCGTACGCAAAGCCGGTCTGGTCGACAGATTCGGCAATCGCACTGCCCGGCCGTTCGAGCAGCGTGTACTAACCGCTGCCGAGAGCGACGAGCTCGACGAGCTCGAGGCCCAGCTGGCATGGATCAGGCACACCCGCGTGCTTCTCCTGTCTGACTCGGTCGACCGGTTCGAAGCCCACTTCCTCTGCGAACGGTTTGACCAGCGCATGAAGTCGTCCGCCACCTCCCACACGATCTCCATCTGCCACATCCCGTATTGGAACTTTACCATCTCGCACTGGGCCATAACTTCTACATTTACGACATTGCCGCCCTGGTGGTGGCTGCCCAAAATGGGAATGGTATCGATCGAGGACCGGTGGACGAAGCTCTACATGCCGGCCCGCAGCCTTACAATCGGCATGAACGGCCACTCGCCCGACCTCATCGCATTTCAGACCGGGCTGTGGGACCACAAAGCGTTCATCCTCGGCCACGCTGCCAACCAGAACCAGGCCGAGCCCGACTACGGCCGCGACATGAACTGGCGCGAACTCCGGTTCTACATGCAACGGGTTCGCCGCGTGATCGGCATCCTGCGCGAGACGTTCGGCGACACCGTGCCGCTTTTGTACCGGGTTACGTCGCCGCGCAAGGACGAGGCCGAGAACATCGGCATGCACAGTCTTGTGCGTGCGGCGAGATTCGTTTGCCGCGAAACAGATGTCGAGACCATGGAATTTGGCAGCCTCGTGCAAGGGTTCGTCGAGTTTTACCGAGACGGCCTGCACGTCGCTAACGGCCCGCTCAGCGTGATGTGGTCAAACATGATGTTTTGGTACCTGTACCGGGTCAAGGGCGGCGTCGAGGTCAAGGGCAAGCTGCTGCAGCCGCCGACAGAGCAGTCGGCATTGGACGTGATAGAAAACTGGGACGTTTGCCATCAGGTGTACATGAGAGATCAAAAATAGACATAGTCATTGACGGTCGTTACAGTGTTGGCTGAAGTCCTAGCACATCATCTTAAGTCCCTATTCTTGTCTTAAAGGATCTGGATTCTGGCAATTTTGAATGCCATACGAATTTACCCTGCTTGCGCTCGGCCATCGTTGGAGCAGACCCTTACCCTCAAGTTGTGAGAGACTTTTTTAAAGTGTTCGGCAAGTGCGGCGAGTGTTTTGAACGACGATGATGAAGACGACTAGCTTACTATTGATGTGTATTTGTCATCTAACATGTAATAATATATGACAGACCGGCCTAATCAAACACCATTGCCCAGAATTCTCCAAATAGATACCAAGATTAATGGCAAACAGTAAACGTGTATCCCAACACCAAAAAAAAAACAGTACATAATTAAAATAAAATCAAAACTATCCGTTACGTAATAAAAAATAATGTGTTACAAATGCATGTCACCTTGATAGCCGTCCTCGCGCATTGCACTATTCGTCGCTGTGTCTGCAGTTTGCTTGTGATTTCCTTCGTGCCATTGCGGTGGCCAGTCTTGGGGACCTTGCACGCCGGTGCTATAAGACGGTAGATACATCCAGTCCTGTTGTGACTGTGATTGTTGCTGGTGCGGTAGTCGTGAATCCGGAAGTTGTCGTTCAGTAGTCGGATGATGAATTTGCTGCTCGGGCGACGAATGCGCGCTGCCGCTCGCCGACAACGCGCGTAACTCACCAGATGTCATCTGTGGTGGATATTTGCTATTCCCGTCCATATCTCCCTGTGCCATCAAGAACGACACGTCGCTGGCCATGTTCATTCCGGTCTCGTTCCAATACCTCATTGCGTTAAGATTATACAGCTCGTCATCTTCATACGGCCCACTGGCCTCTCCAGTCCGATTATGCTGTCCATGCTGTCCGGACTCGTCCTCTTCCTCCTCGTCGTTCTCGTACTCGTCTTCTTCGTCCTCGTCGTCGTCGTGAGACTTTATTGCCCGTTTCTCGATTTCGAATATTGGAATCCGGGCAATAGCCAAATCAAGCTTGCGTAATGCTTGTGACATCTGCTCAAATCCGCGCGACGAAACCCGCAGACTCCACCGGTATTCATCCAAGCACGTCTTGAACAGTTTGCGTTCCCCATCCTCAGTCGCGGTCGCAAAAAGTAACGCCGCGAATGTCCCGACCAGGGCGAAGTTTGTAGCCGACGATGAGTACCAAAACGCCTGAATGTGTTCTGGCTTTAAGTTCTTGACAAATTCCATTGCCGCCAGGAGACGAACCCGAGCGGCAGATCGACAGACTTGCACAATTTCTTTCGGCGTAGATGGCGTGAGCGCGTGGATGATGCGTCGATGGAGCGTAATTTCCGTCGCGAAATACGCCAGGTGCAGTGACCCATTTGAAGAAAGTTTTCGAGTCTTAAGCTGCGTATTCATGCGTAGACTTTCAGGTAGCGCCTGGTACCAGTCTTTAAGCTTGATCTGTATCGGCTTAGCTTTCTCAAGAATATCCTCGACGTCGCGCAACTCGCGTTCGGCAGAGACCGTAAATAGTGTTGTGAGCACCTCATGTACTACCTCGGATAGCGAGATCATCTCCTGGAATAACCGCCGTCCATTTTCTACCTCGGCCGATCCATCCTCGTTTGATTCGTCGGCGGCGGTCTCAGGGAAATCATCTGACGTGACATGCTTGATAAGCCAATTGCGCTTATCGATATGGGACGGCCGTGACTGAGTAAGCGCATGCCATTTGTCTTGCAACCAGACGGCCCATGCGAGCCGTCGCCTTAAACCCCGCTCCCATTTCGGAATCCGCCATTTCTCACAGTCGAGTCCGAGCCCGAGTTCTTCGGCAAGCGCAACAACATGCGAACACAGCGGCCAGTCACCCGCTCCATCGTGCCGCCGTTGGAGAAGAAGCAACCCGGCCTGGACTGTTGACAATTTCGGTCGCATGATGACGTCTGCAAAAGTTTTGTGCGCTAACTTGTCCAGTTTCTCGACGTCGGGTTTTGGCAATGGCGCTAGCTCTGGATCGTACGACCACCAGTTCAAAGCTAGCGAATAGACTGCAGCAAGCAAAGGCGGAGCAAATTCTCTGTGTGTGCGTGAGTACTTCTCCAGAAACACTTTCTTGTGCAACACAGGGAAGGACGGATGGACAATGCGGAAGTACAAATCAACAAGTGCTTGACCGTGCGGAGCAACGATGCGCTCAATATCGTCGACTGTCTGTAGCATTTCCTCGTAACCGTCGATGGATCGGTCATATTCCATAATAAACATGGCGTCAGGCGCAACCTTGCGCAGACTAACCCCATTTGCCAGCTCCGCTTCGTCACGACGATCGAACGGGACGAGCTCAAGAAAGCCGTAGTCGAGCGTGGACGACGAGCCGACGTAGGTCGACCATCGTGGATTCTGCAGACCGAGGGTTTTTTTGAGAAGTGAATGGCCGCGGATCGTGCTGTAGTCTTCGATCGGGAGAGTTTCGCGGATTGGAACTTGCGAATGGGCTGAGGATCCGGACGCTACACTGCCGTCTGGCGGCGACATGTTAGTGAACGATGCTGGGGGCGACCCATCGAGCCTTATTATCGGATTAGCAAATATAGTTGAGAGCGGCAGAGTAAGCGAAACGTACCTTGCGACTTTGGGTGCAGGCGCACTAGCCCCTTCGACGGTACTCTGGGCGTCTCTCTTGCGCCTGGGCTTAGGTCCTTCTAGAAAAGTGCACTCCTGTTTGCGGAATCGGCATAGAACACAGGAATCATCGTTCGGGGGCACAAAACACCGCGATTTGCGCCGTCGGCAGGAGTCACATGGTCTTGACTTCTGGCCGGGCTGGAGGCCAAGCAGTGCTTGCGTTGCACCCTGCACGGAAACAACTGACGGAATGGCTCCAACCGACTGTGGCACTGGACCAGGGTTGATCATTGCAGGCGGTGCGGGCACAGAGATGCCGGGATGCGAAGACGAGAGCGGGAGTGTGACAGGGATCTGGTGCGCCAGCGGCGCAAGCACGGGAAACGCGGGTTGTTGTGGAAATTGCTGGTGTGTAACGTTCAAAATCGACGGCTTTTGCTGCTGCGGTATTCGAGGATCAGCTGAGACGGGAAGCGTTTGGTGGAGCTGCTGCGATCCTGACTGCAGCTGCAGCGATTGCGGATGCGGTGCTTGCTGATGCGGCGGCTGCTGTTGCTGAGGATGCGGCGGCTGCGAAACAGGCAGCGGCTGTCCAGCCCAGGCATTGCTCGTCGTGGCAGGCGACGGTGGCATTTGCTTGGACTTATGTCGTGATGGGAGTCTGTAGGCCGGCGGAGTGTTTGCGGTGATTAGCTGATGGTCGAAAGCGAGTGCGATGCCGGAGAGACAAATCGTTGACAGACTACAGATAGTCCGCGGGACGAGAGCAAATTAGCATCTGGTCTGTGTTGGATATCAACTTGCTAGCAATGATTGGATTTAGTGCGCGCGTTGATATTTCTCCTAGTCAAATGCTAACTTTCAGTAATTGCCCTGGCGCACGCAAGCCACCCGCCGCTTCAGCCACGGTAGGTCATAGTTTAGGGCCCACACCTCCTGAACACATGACTATATAATATACATAAATATAACAACTTATATATACGACGCTCCTTCTTTTAGACAATATCACGCGTTCCCGCAAAGTATCAAAACAAATTAAACAACGCTTCAATTGATAAACTCAGATGTAAACATACTGTATTTTTCGTAAATCGATTCAGCTGTTTGCGGCGAGTGGCACTCAAAATCACTTTTATGCGCTCTAATAGACACTGACCTTAGATCCCGATACATCGCTGACAAACTAGCACAATCACGTAACTGAAAATGGCAACGAAAAAGGCAAACCCAAACCGTATCACAAAACAACCCGTCTTCTTTATTGTAAGATGACCGAAATGCAATGCAGAAGAAACCAATCAACAATAACAATAACAACATCATCATCATTGTTAAACACACAAAATCGAATCAAAATATGCGTATCATTGCACCATCGCGTTCGTCGAATTGTGCTTCGCACTCTCTTCAACCTGTTTCCACAACAGCTGTCGGTGCTCCTCTTTGGCTTCGGCGTGCTCTTCTGTTTCCCGGTACAACGCTGCGCATTCTTCAAATAGTGACGGATTCAGTTCCATAAACATCTTCACGGCATTACACACCATTGTATGAATCGTTCGGTTCCAGTGTCCCCGTGCGTTTCGGTACAATGCAGAGAACATTATCGGCAGAATCGTCTCGACATTCTCGCTCATCAGCGAAACAAAGTACTCGTTATTCCACAAATACAGTGCCCGTTCCGCCACCTGAAAATGCTGACTAGACACGCACTTGGCAAGCTGTTGAAAGAGCGGCACTTGAATCTTCAGGAACTCGGACGGCTCCAAGATCTCAAAAATATCCTCAATCTCATTCAGAAACATCACTTCTTTCGGACTATTCACTTTCGGCCAGTAATGTAGCAGTCCAAGCACTACTTCTTCTGTCAAGGTCGGGTCCTTCTCGATAAATTGCACAATGCAGTACGCCAGCTGCGGATGATATAAGCTCAACGACTTGGCTTTGTGCAACGGGATCAGTACTCGTGCCAGGAATATCTTGTGTTCCTCTTTCAGCGGCAGAGCAAATCCGTTGATGATACTACCCAAAATCTCTAGCAGCTCGGCGACGCCGTTGAATCTACCTGTCTCGTAGATAAACTGGAAGAAAACGTTATTCATACACCGCCGAATAAATGACCGCAGATTGAGGAATTTGCCGTAAATTCTGTGGAGGGTCGTCTTTAAGTAGTCTCGCTCTCTCGGATCCTCCGTGTCAAATAATTCAAGTAATTGCTGTACAAAGTGGTGATCTATATAAGCCTTTGCCACACTGTGCTGGAAATCCGGCGACTCTACAAATTTGAGGAAAAACTCGTACACAACCTGCATATGTGGCCACGCGACCTCCAGCACCGGCTCGTCTTCGTCGGGGTCGTAGATATCGCCGACCGGATTCACTGGCGGCGGGATCGGTCGAAACAGATTCCGTCCAAACATGTCCACAACACTCGCATACATCTGCTCGATGTACGTCATCCGCGTGGTCGACACGAAATCCAGGAGCTCATGTAGAGCAACCCGCTTGATTTCCTTCGACTTCATATCTGACGACGGGTCGCTAAAATCGAAAATCACATTGCATTGTTCAATCTTCTTGAAAAACAGATCCTGCCGATTTGTTGCCGGCACTTCGTGAAATCCCGGCAATTTTTCTAGCTCGCGCTTGGCTGAAATCTCGAACCGTGACGAGTGATGTCGTCGAGTAGGGGACCCGATTTCGTCCGGCATGCCGGTTTTCAATCTGTCAAACGTCGGCGACCGCTGGCCGTGTCGCGGGGCAGTCAAGTCGCCGGGCATCGTTTCTGTTGCTCCCGGTGGAGGTACATGGATCTGAACGTCGTTAGCGGCGATCACTCACTGCATCGCATCCACAAACAAATCACGTACTCCTGCTGACAAGCCATTGACCGTATTCACACTGCCTTGAGCACTTCCACTTGCTGGAGATCCATGATAGGTTGCGGGCGGCGACGGCGAAGCTTGTGAAGCAGTTGTTGGGCCGGGTATGATTGATGGAGGCGGTGTACCGACCACGACAGACGGTGCAGACGACATTGATTTGATCTGGTTGGATGAACTTCGGGATTGATCTGAGTTGGCCCGCGATGATTGTTCCTTCACGGACACATCCTTCTTGCTGGACCGTAATCCTGACCCAGAATTGCCGGCCAATGCGTTTGTTGATTTCGCCGAAGGCCCGGACTGACCAGTCGGTGCTGAAGTTCCAGACGACGCAGATGACGCGGACGACGACGACGGATCGTGTGTACTTCTCGAGCGGGATAACTAGACGTAACCGCCGTCAGCTCGAGAGAGCGGCAATAAACATCGCGTACACCCCCAAATGAATCATGACGCACTTACCACGCGCTGCTTGAAACCCTTCATGGCGAGGACGCCAGCCGGTCCTGCGCTATATCCTGGCGATTACGGATCGAATTCGAAACGAGATGATGATGTCGACTGTCGACGGACGATTGGCTGCTGAATTGCAGTGATTGGGGATTACTGTCAAAATGAGGAGGTGTGTGATTTGTGTGTGGGACATGCAACGACTCCTGGATCTCGCATTGACCACAAGTGTCATCTAAATCCAATTGCGTGACAATATGCGTTAGGGATCCCAACGCAAACAAACAACTTTATAAATCAACAACCTCGTCATGGCTTATTAAGACCCAAATCTGCATATAATGTCGCTGGATATAGTCCCACGTATCACCTGCGTTGAGCACCCCGGCGCAGTCCGTGACATCGACAGAGCAATTTTGACGCTGGGCGGGAAAGACGCGCTGCGAAAGGTGTGTTGACCTGTAATATTCTTGACGCGAAGCATTCTAACAGGAGTGCAGACAATTAATTCGGCCGGCCAGACGCCACTTGAGCTAACGCTATGTCCGGAGGACCGATTCTCGCATCCGATCGTATCGCGATCGACAACACATGGTCACTCAATCGTGCTAAAAGTCAAGGTCAAGAGAGCCCATTTAGCCCAACATGGCGGCGATCTGCGAAGGACCCTGGAGGAGCATCACGACTCGTACACGGTAGCTCCCTGTGCGGTCGTCAACTGCTTTGTCAGATTCAGAGGTTTGTTTGCTGACCGCGACGGTATTGAGGGTCAACGCTGATGAGGATAGAGATGGCTGATTATCAGTACAACACTCTCAATTCCCCGTTTGTGACTAAAATGAGATCGTCATTATACTCTGGAGATTGTAAGTTTTAAAGTAGATAGTTCATTACAATTAGCGACGCTAACAGATCAGTGGATGCAATTTCGCAGCTCACGTTCTCAGACAGACAACTATCAGCAACAGATTTCGACATGCCACCACCACCGCGCTTCTCCCGCATCACCGTCCCATTCGACTATTCATACCGTCAGAACCCGGCCGTCCACGCGGTTACCGATGCGTCAGGCGCAACTCGTCTTGTCAACAAATCGATAGTGCAGAGATTATTCAGCAAAGTCGTGCGGTGGACTGACGAGTCTGTACCGGACGAGACCTATCCGGCCAAGAATCTGCCGGTAGCAAAGGCGACTGCATCGAATCCGCGCATGTTGGAAATCATTGATCTTCTGCGCGCGAAATTCGATGAGCGGCCAATCTGGACCAGACGCGCATTGGAGGAAGAAGCATTAGATGATGAGCTGCGCCATATGTGGACCTCGCATGTCAAGTTTGCATTGCCATATATTGCGTTCACGTGGAAAAGTGGGCCATGGAGGGCGACGTATACAAAGTACGGCATTGATCCACGCAAAGATAAAGTGTACGCGAAATATCAGACCGAATATTTCCGGATTTCACCAAAGGAAGAGGAGGAAGCTAAGAAACCTGGCAGATATGCCCTGCTTAAGGACGAGGAGGACGCACACGAGAAAAGGGCAGATGTGCATGTGCCGACCCATATTTTTGACGGCATTCATTTACCGGCCGGCAGGAGCTTTCAGCTATGCGACATTACGGATCCCGTGCTGGCCGACTTGGTTCAGAATGGCGGATTAAGGGTCGAAGCAGATGAGAAAGACGGATGGTACAAGGCAACTACGATGTCCAAAATTCGAAGAATTATTAGACTTAAGCTCATGTCGTTGTGGAATGGACAGGCAATTAAGCAAATGGACGTCGCAAAGATATTAGAGGAGGCAAGTGATGATGAAGCAGTCGCGGCTGCGGCGGCCGCTGCTGAGGAGTCTGCGTTGGAAGACGACGAGGAAGCTCCTGCCGCGACAAAGGATGGACACATCGAGTTGAGCGAAAAAGAGGTTTTGCACGCTGTATCAGCGGTTAGCGAGGACGGGGGTCAGAAACTACGCGAGCTGTTAGGTATTTTGCAACAGGAAGAAGGACGCGAAGGTTTGTTATCAATTCTATTGCCAGCTCTGTCATCCAGAGGATTATTAGCTAATATATTGGCGCAGAGGGCGGATTTGCTGATGCGGATGAGTATGAAATCTTCGACGACGACGAGGACAACGAGGACGAGAGCTAAAGAGCGGTGCAACTCAATTTGGATAGGGCCAGTAGTGTCACGCCGTTCCTGATCAACGAACGCGTGAGTTTATGCGACACGCCACATGGACTCACGTCCTCTTCCAGGCAAGTTCGAGCAAACCCTGCCTGATGAGAGCAAACAGAGCGTGGGGGGATCTAGATTCTGATCTCGTCGTGTGTGTCGATTCGATGGGGTTTATCGTGGCCAGGCCGAAGCGGGGGTCTGAGAGAGAGCAAATAAGCTTTTCAAGCAGCCGAACGATAGGGCCACCAATAATATGACTGAACTCCGTGCATGTATCATCGCAAATGGAGTGCTCTTGTGGGATGGTGTGTACGATTATGTAGAATATATCTGTACTTTATGCAGTGCAGCACATGTTATGTATATAGCATAATTGCGAATTGATAGGCAGGTTGGTTGAAGGCTTAAGGTCGTTTCACATACTAAATTCTTGCGTCATTGAGCATATTGACTCGGGGCTTATTTCTTATCCTGGTGCGCTGATTGCTCCCTCACCCTAACCCTGTAGTTATAATGGCCTCTACAAAATAACAGATGTTAGGGTTCATACAATTAGAGTCACCGGGATAAGACCAAAACCGTGCCTTGGCCGCATTCGGAACACTAACGAGCCACTCTCCGTTCTCTTATTCCGCTTCAAGTTACCGCCTCCGATTTGCTACTATCAATATCTCTATCGGCATCAAGCATTTATCTCCATTAAATTAATGGCGACAGCAGCGACAGAGGCACCGGTGTCGCCATCTGCGACAGAAGCGGGCACAGCACCAGGTGGGCTGTCGCCGGTCGGCACAGTCAGCACTGCCAAGTTCCCGCCGACATTGGCCTCCATAACATTTCCCGCACCACCTACGCTTCCAAAAATCATAGTCACTAAGGAAGATATCCAGAATAATGTCGCGGCTTATGAGACCCTGTTGAGCGCTGCGGCTGCGCTGCGGACGGCGCTCGCGGCCGTGGCCCAGGCAGAGAACCAGTTTGGAACAGCGCTTGAGGCGTGCGCGAAGTGCCGCGGTGCCAGTGAGAGTGAGGATGGGCTGTCTGGTGCTGCTGGACTGCATTATCTTGCTGCTAATCACCATAAGATCCTCTCCGAGAGCTTCACGAAAGGATTCGAGCAGCCAGTGCGAACTGAAGTCGAGACTTATGCTAAGGTGACCAAAGAGCACGAAGAGAAATTCCAGAAGGAAACTATTTCACGCACGAAGCAATTGCGCAAGACCGAGAAGCAGCATGTCAAACTGGGCAAGAAGAAACAGCGAAACCTGGCGCTCTATCGCAGTGCGTTGATGGACTTGACTTCGCAGGTCGATGGACTCGAGAAGCTAAAGTTCGAGTATTTCAAGTATTCTCTGGACATCACGCAGGATATCTCGGCAAAGATACTGAAACAAGCGACTGGGATAGTCCGTGCGGAAGTCGAGATTTTTGAAGGTATCGCGCGAAAAGGATGGACCGGTGAGGGCTTGGACGATATCCTTTCCAACAGCATCGATCCGTTCGCGCCCGAGGAGAAGGAAGAATCTAACGAGGAGACATTCACGGTCTTGCCTCACGAATCTAGCATTCCGCCTACGCTTGAAGATGGAGCCGTTACTGAGCCTATTACTCCAGCAGATGGTGTGGAGGCTGGAGATGAGGAACCCACTGAATCGTCTGCCAATGCTGCGCCGGTAGTCATCGAGAAAGCTAACGGCGTGGTAGAAGAGTCGGCAGCCGTGTCACAAGAGTCGAAGTCAGAGGAGGAAGTCAAGCCAGAAGGAGAAAAGGACGGCGAAGAAGAAAACAGCCATCCTGTGGATGGCTCGACGGAGGACTGGGCTCGGGAGAGAGAAGATAAAGAATAAAGACGTGGGCATACTAGATAGCGAAACAAAGGGAGTTGGCCGGTTTTGAATGTGGAATTGATATGATCGATCAAAATACTTGGCGACATTTGGAATCTTTACTTTTGGTTGTTAATTTGTCAAAACAGATAATTTGTAATGGCTGTGGCGAAGCGGTTGTTAATTAATCAAGAATATGTTCTACTCGCTTCTGGATCATATTCAGCCCTGGCATATAGTAATATGCGGCCGCGCATTACTCTGATGATTCGTAGCTGGTGAACGATGGACGAAATCCGTGCGGATGGAATGTGCACGTCTGCAAATCGTTCGACTGGGAAGACCCTTGATCCCCCTGAAACTGCGCCCCGGATGTGCTCGGATGACAGCCACTTGTTCCGCCGGAGACGAATGCCGACCAATGCATACAAATACAGGCATCAGACATGGCTAACACCAGTTTAAGTACTCATCTCAACAGGACAAATACATGATAGCGTATTCGAGGACCAGGCTGACTCTGTCGATATCGAGCCGCTGCAGTTTAGACGTTGCTGCGGCGTCGGGGCGAGGGTCAAAATCATAGCCATGACTGTCATCCACTTAGGTACGGAGTATTCTTGGCGCCTTTGCCACTTTAACACGCGACTGCCACAGCTCGGCTCGATGACCGTCTGGCTGTCGGATCCCGCGAATGCTCCGGCTCTAATCCCGATGAGGCAGGCCACTGCTGACCTAATGCCTGACTCAGCTACAGGCAAATCTGATTGGCCGCGTCGGGACCCGCAAAACGATTTTTTTGCCCCGAGTCCCTGGAAGGCTGTCTGGAATCATTTCGACCATCGGCAACTCATCTTCTCTTCGACACTTCCGTCTGCTCGCTCAATTGTCCTCGACTCTCTAGCAATGCTGCTCTCTCGTCCTCTTGCCCGCTCGGGCGCTCTCGCGCGCCCGCTCCGCTCCGTCTCGATCCAGGTATGTTTGTTCTTGTACTTGTAGCCGCAGATTCTCGCACAGGCTTCTTTCGGACTGCAAGCCCCGGAGCTGCCGATACAATTGGTTGTCACTATTTGTGACTGTTCGGATCGTTTCTGCTTGTTCTACGTCGGCTTGTTTGGGCTCAGAGTACAAGTACTATTCTTGTCTCGTTGCGCCGACGACATCCGATGGTGGTGCTTGGAATGTTTATTTTGGATCACAGGCTAACAAATTGCTTTTCTTCAGACCGTCCGACGAAATGCCTCCACCCAGGTCGCCGAGTTCAAGGGAGCGAAGAACGCTGATGTACGTGCTGCGGTTTAGTCTTCCGATATGGTTGTTGGCGGACAGCGTGTTAATTTGTTTTTCGACTGCAGGGCAAATACAGGGTCACGATGATCGAGGGTGATGGTGAGTGAGTCAGTCTTGGGACTACGTTCTACTTTCGACGGCCCAGCATCTGCAGAACACAGCTAACTGCGGATAGGTATCGGTGTTGAGATTTCTGCTGCTGTCAAAGACATCTACGCAGCCGCGAAGGTATGTATTCCATCCGCGCCGCAATGGCTGCCGCCACTGACAATGTTGTATCCAAGGTCCCCATTATCTGGGAGCCTGTCGACGTCACTCCCATCCTGAAGGACGGCAGGACTGCGATCCCCGATGCCGCGATCGAGTCAGTGAAACGAAATCTTGTCGCCCTCAAGGGCCCGCTCGCCACGCCCATCGGCAAGGGCCACGTCTCGCTCAATTTGACTCTCCGCCGCACGTTCAACCTCTTTGCGAATCTGCGACCGTGCCGTTCGGTCGTCGGCTACAAGACCCCATACGACAACGTCGACACTGTCCTCATCCGTGAGAACACCGAGGGCGAATACTCTGGCATCGAGCACGTTGTCGTCGACGGTGTCGTCCAGAGCATCAAGCTCATTACCCGACCTGCCTGTGAGCGTGTCATCCGCTACGCGTTCCAGCACGCCCGTGCTACCGGCAAGCCTAAGGTGCTCGTCGTCCACAAGGCCACAATCATGAAGATGTCTGACGGTCTCTTCCTCAGCACAGCAAAGGAGATCGCGAAGGAGTACCCTGACATTGAGCTCGGCGCTGAGCTGCTTGACAACACCTGCCTCAAGATTGTCACTGACCCGGAGCCATACAAGCCAGTCGTTATGGTGATGCCAAATTTGTACGGTGATATCTTGTCCGACATGTGCTCCGGTTTGATCGGCGGTCTCGGTCTCACTCCGTCCGGTAACATGGGCGACGAAGTCAGCATATTCGAGGCCGTCCACGGTTCCGCTCCCGACATTGCCGGCAAGGGCTTGGCCAACCCGACCGCTCTTCTCCTCTCCTCCGTTATGATGCTCCGCCACATGAAACTCAACGAATACGCCGACAAGATCGAGAACGCCGTCCTCAAGACCATTGCGTCCGGGCCGGAGAACATCACCCGCGACTTGAAGGGCACAGCCGGCACCAAGCACTTCACGGAGCAGATCATCAAGCGTCTGTAAATTCCTAGTCTATCTATATCAAGAGCCGCAGCGATGTGCGAACAGCTAGGTTTGCTACAGTTTTTTTGTCTTTTGGTAAAAAAGGTTGACTACTATCAATAATGTACTTAGACTGTCGTCGGTTTAGTTATACATGGTTGAGAAAACTCTGTAGAACAGTTTGTCGGGTTTTTTTTGTTGTTTGTTTCTGTTTGTCGTCATGATCATAATGTCACGGGTTAGGCTTTCTTATGTACTGCAATCGAATATTATCCCATCTATAGAAGGTACACTCAGTACGACGAGAAATCTACCTCGCGTACACTCAGGATCCCTATCTCAAAACAAAAAAAGAATCCGATGCTATACATCGCATTGTCTCACAGCTAAATACAACCTTGTCTAAAGCATGCCGAAATCCATCTGCTCGCCAATGGCCGACATGTCCCAATTCTCAATATCAATCTCATCCGCCCACGAAACCATCATTTGATCACCGTTATCGATCTGCCTGTCCTGGTCCAGCAGCAATTGGTGCGGTGCCAAGTGCTGTTGCTGCGGCGGCTGCGGCTGCGGCTGCATCTGGAGCTGGCTCGGGTAGTGCGGATTCATTGACGGCGGACGCTTATCGAACGTGAAATCTGGAGGAACGCTCGTCAGCGTCTCGGGTGGAGTCGTTGGCGTGACTGTGTCGTCGTCGGGCGACGCTCGAACAAGGTTTGAAAGGTTGTATTGCTGCATGATCTTCATGACCGGATCGTCTACCATTGGATCTTCAATGTCAGTCAAGTCCGCGTTCTCCAGCCGATCTTGGTTGGTCCAGCCGTTAGACCGCGGACCTGCAAACGGAAAGCTGCCTGTCAGACTGGTCGCTGTCGCTACTGACGTCTCATTCGTTCTCGCCGCGACGCTCGCTGGCTTAGCTTGTCCTACTTGCACCTTCTTGATCTCTGTTTCAACCACATTCTCGTCCGGAGGCGAACCGCCGTTGTCCGCATTGTGTAACCGATCATACCGGACTCTCTCCTCCTCAACCTGAACCTTGACCCGCCGGAACAATTCTTTCACGATTCGATATGCCTTGCCGGCTACTCTATTCTTCGGCCTAACAATCTTCAACCTCGCCAGTGCGCTCTCGACAGCTCTCAAGCACTGCCAAACGTCAATCGGATTCCCGAACCGGTCGCGACACATCACAAACCCTGACTCCGCTAACCTTCCACTCGTCTTCAAAATCTCTCGACATATTAAGACTGACGGTTCCAAATTCTGGTACACGTGCATAAACTGCCGGTACTGGTGCTCCCTGGACAAGGATAGCATCCGGTCCGCGGCTGTCAGTAACCTGAGACAGAACGATAGCAGATCCGGCACCGGCACATTGCGTCTGTGCAACGCGCAGAGAATCATACAGATCGTTGTTGCCATTGACTCACGCTGGGCAATCAAATACGGGTACTGTTCATCCAAGGACGTGTCAGGAGCAAAGATAGCGAAGTATGCTGGCAGAGACGCTGTGTACACGGCTAAGTTCTTGTAGAGATTGTGCGGATCAGTGTCGAGTTCGGATATGTAAGGTGCCAATTTGAACGCAAGTACACGACCAGTGAATTCAGTGACTGCCGCGGCAGGAGTGATGGAAGGATAGTAGCATTTGTCCGGCAAATCTAATGGTAGAGGTACGTCCCATGCCTCGTCTTTAATCATAGTCGGCCGGCCCAGAATAAGCCCCATGCATCTGTCCCAGTGATAGATTGTCCACCACAGCCGCCGGCGTTGCTCGCGCTCGTACGAAGGGGGCGTGTCAGGCTCTTCAATGTCGAGCTTGATTTCTTGCGCCATGCGAATCGCGGTCGCCAAGGAGTACCAGCTCTCTTTCATACGTGCCTCGTACTTCCACCATGCAGCAAACAGTAGGCTCTCTGTCACCTTGTCTATGCAATCGGGCAATAACACCGAGAGTTCACGCGCTGCCTGCGAATAGTCTTTCGTCAAGGCCCCAAGCGAATGATCGATCTGCTGGACCGTGGCTAGATGCTCCTTGGGCACGAACTGAATCGATATAGACATCAAGCGAAAGGTTAACATCGGGGTTGTAATATTACTCGCTCTATCCGGTAGCTCCCACCATTGTCGCAGACTCTCCCAAAATGCTACCTCATTTAGTGACTGATAAAAATTGGCATCAGTGAAAAATATTCTGACCAGCAGCTCGACATATGGCCTAGGCGGCATAGCGCGCAATACCCGCGAAACGACCTTGCGGTTACGGGACGCAGCTTTGGATCGCTTGGCCGCGATGGATGATGCACACCCTGCAGGTGAGACTCCTTTGTACGATAGATTGAGTTCCGCGACGTCCTGAGCAATATTCGCGACACCAGATTTGAAGTACCCCAGACCGTCAACATCATCGTCATCGTCCTCGGAGTCTATATCGCTTTCAGCAAGCGAATCTGAATTAGACATGTCCCCGCTGTTATTCTCCCCTTCGCTGTTGTCGGCTACAGTGCGTCGCTTTCGGGAGACTTCGACTGCAGTCGATACCTCGTCGTAGTTGCCTGGAGACAATTCGTTCGTAGAAGATGAGGTGTGCACATAAGTATTGGGACTGGAATTGCTCGAAGAGGCCGAGCCGATTTCTGTGGCCTTTGTTCCTGTCTGCGTAGTCGCTGCCAGTCTCGGAGAAGACGACCGTGTAGCGTACTGGCAGAGACTCTCGACCCTGCGTCCAATACACTGATTGCACGGTTGTAGACGATCGCACTGAATGTCATTACTAATCAGCTGATGCTACAATATTTCAAATAAGATCAAACCTTTTGTTTGCGCCTGTGACATTCATTGCAGGAAATCACAGTCCGCGCCCTGCGAGAGGCTCGCCCCCGGCCGCCGCTGTTGCTGCTACCACTGTCATTTGGTTGTAAAGGCGGCATGTTGTATGATATAAACTGAACTGCCTCACGATATGCTGTTGTTGTTCTGCTTCTCGAATGGTTGAAAGGTGCCGCGACCCACTGTCTGCAACAATGAAGATCTCACAATAGTCAGCTTATTGGAGACAGGCGAAATAACAAAAGTCGGCGCTCAAAATTAGATGACGACTAATGGGTAGCTGAAGAGCACGAATTGCAAGATCTAAGGTATTGTTGAGTGTTCTACCTAAGAGAAGACGGATAGATAGATATAGAGTAGCAAAGGACAAAAGCTAGCTCAAGAGCTGACTTAGCGAGTGAGGACGGCATTTGGGAATGGAAGCACACTCGGGAACCGATAGTTAGGGTTGGCTTTATGGTTTATCTGCAGTAAAGTTTGTGCCTGTTGAGGCGTATTACTGAGGAGCGGCGCGCCGCACGAGCCCAGGTCAAACTTATGAAACCCCGCGCTTCAAGAAGGTATCAAATCAACGCATGATCTTGACTCAATTCATGTTGCTTTATACTAGATGTATACATGGGATAGTCTTTCAGTATTTTATATTCAAACCAAATGGGCAAACTTGTTGACAGAGTGTCGAAACCCTCATCTTCTGGCAACAGACACCTTCCGCCGTCCGACTTCGGAGCGCTCATGTCGATTGAGAAGATCAATGACAACCATTATCGATCTCTCAAGACTCCGTTCAAGCCGGCACAGGCACCCGGCGTATTTGGCGGTCATCTACTCGCTCAAAGCCTCTATGTAGCCTCAAAGACAGTTCCAAGACTCTACATTTGTAATGTGCGTTCGATTGACAATATTTATCTGGACAGTAGCTAACGAGTGCTGGCGTAGAATATGCAGGCTCAGTTCCTGCACGGCAACACCGATAGTGTTCCATTCCACTACCTGATTGAAAGGGTCCGTGACGGATCCCGATATCTCGTTCGCTCGGTGCGAGTGTTCCAGTATATTCCTTCGCATATAAGAAACAGCCGGCCATCTGGTAAAAGCGAGGATAAAGCGACATTAGTATTCACTGCGTTAGTGTCATTTAAAAAAATCGAAGAGCCAGGACAGATTGTCATTGTTAAAGATGGAGAAGACGAAGGGTTCGAGAAATGGAGTCACAGACCACCGGCCCCTGTTCTTGCGATCAAGCCAGAGGAGTGCAGTTCTGCGCCGGATATAGACATACCAAAGTACGCGTGGCGGTAACAGTATTGGACATCGAGCTAACTTGTAAAGGTGGATCGAATGGGCATCCGACGAGTCTAACCAATACATACAGATACAGCATGCAATCGACGTCAGAAAGGTGCCGCACACTTATGCCAGACAAGAGGAGGAATTCGCCAGTAGAAAAATGGTAACTCTCCTTAATGTTTGTGAACAGATTTCTAACTGATACCCAGTATCACTATTACAAATCGGTCACTAAAATAGATGATGATCCGAACCTCCACTTGTAACATCTCTCTCGTCCTATCCTCAACCCTGTACTGACTTATGTAGGAGCGCACATATATACGCGTCCGACAGAAATTCGTTATTCATAGCTTCCCGGATAATTGGCAAAGCGGACAGCATCGAGCAAGTTGTAGGTACAAGCTTCGACTAGTCGTTGACAATATTAACGTAACTACCAGACATCGTTAACACACGCGATAGTCTTCTTCCCACCATCTTCGCTGGATAACAAGTCATTTGCTCCGGCGGACGATGGATGGAGCTTGATGGAATCATGGACGGGCAGGTCTGGCGACGGCAGGATTCTGTATTCCGGGCGACTATACGACGAACAAGGATGCATGATTGCTGAGTTCCTTCAGGACGGCATGGCGATTTTTTCCGGTAAATTGTAGTAGTCGTATAGTAGAATACATTGTGTGCAAGTATATAAATATATTGTCGAGATATAAATTTTATCAAGCTCGGCGCGGCTCAAGTCACTACTCATCGTCGATTCGAACTCACATCGTCTGCGAATCGCCACGACGCGCTCACTGGCTCTTCGAGACACCACACAATCAGGATGCCCCCAAAATTAAGCCAAGCAATAAAACGAACACGATATTTTCCTGGCAAGCGGACTTCACGATCTCCATCGCCATCTTCATCGTCCGACGAATCAGGATCATCCGACGAAGATGTGTCTCGGCCGGCGAAGACGGAGGATGTCACTGAATCGATATTAGAGATCGGCGTGAGCGCTGGTGAAGCCGAAAGTAGTGGAGACGAAAGTGAAACGCAGGCGTCTGTGAGAAAACAACAAGCTGTCAATGGCACGAAGCCTGTTGTACAGAGCTTGAAGAAGGTTGATCTGAATGAGAGGTTCAGAGAGAAAACCGTCAAAGAAGAGCCTGCCAAATCTCTGGAAGAGGAGTCCGAAGATGAGAGCGAGAGTGAAGAAGGGAGCGAAAGCGAAAGTGAGGATGAGAGCGAAAGCGAGGAAGAGAAGAAAATTCTACGTCGACCTATCTTTGTTCCTAGGTATGTCGACTGCCTACTCTACCGACGTGACTGGTCTAACTATGGTTTAGGAACAAGAGAGCTACGAGCGAGGCGAAGCCCCAGCTGACATATGATACGACTGCGGACGACAACGTCCGTAGGGAGAAAAAGAAGGAAGAAACGCTAGCGATGATTGAGCAGCAAATTCGTGCTGAAGCAGCCGCGCATGCGATATCGAGTTTACACGAGGCCAACGTAATCAGTAATGCAGAGGATATTGACGATACTGACGATCTTGACCCACTGGCGGAGCGCGCGGCGTGGAAGCTGCGCGAGCTGAAACGAATCAAACGCGAGAGAGACGAACTTGAACAGCGCGAGCGGGAGTTACAGGAGATCGAAGCGCGGAGGAATATGGATGAGAATGAGCGGTTGAAGGAGGATCTTCAACGTGTGCGATTGCAGCAGGAAGAGAAGATTAAGAATCGTGGGAAGATCGGGTTCATGCAAAAGTACTACCACAAGGGCGCCTTCTACCAGGATCTGGATATTCATAAGCGGACAGACTACAGTGCGGGGAACTTGGAAGACGACTTCAAAGACAAGACCTCACTGCCAAAAATCATGCAGGTCCGTGGTGATCAATTTGGAAAGCGGGGTCAGTCCAAATGGACACATCTATTGAACGAGGACACATCACAAAACACCGATTCGCCGTGGTTTAGGAAGGATCGAATAAGTAAGAGGGCTCAAGACAAGCTTGGTGGACTACATGATGCGTATCCAAGCAAGCGACAGAAGTAATTTGTACAGTATCTTTGGAATATCTAACCTTGTATTATCACGAACAAAAAATGCAATTTGCACAAACGCCGAACAAAGTACCCGCATTTTCCCCAGGCTATACTATCGCATATACCGCTCCCGCTCAACCACGACGGGATCCAGTTTCACCAAGAAGACCGTCTTCAGTGGGAAGAGATCAGTTGGAACCGAATGGGCGGTCACCCGCGCCGGAAACTGGCAACCGTCCATTACAGCCTCGACTATACCGGCTTGGAAAGCGGCACAATTAAGTTGCGACATCTCCTTCGGGACTGATATGTACTTGTTCACTATCGGGTCGTTGTCGATGATCATATCTACTATCGTCAGAGTAGTTACACATGAGCATAGCAAATCTTCCTACATTCATCCTCCTGATCCTTGGACTTTTCTAGCGCATCTGCTGGCTTGCCAAAAACCGATTTCCAGATGCCGGTATTGATGAACTGCAGGAGCCCTAGCACACGAGTCTCTCGCTTTGCGTTTTTTATTTCTCGAATGACGGTCAGCTCCAACACACGTTGTCCTACGTGATAGCCATAGTCACTCAATCTAGCGGTCGTTGTTAGCACACATCTCCGAATTCCTCCACTGAGGATAGGGCATACTTAGTCTCCATCTCTTGAATGCCTTTAACATTTTTCTGCGAATACTGCACAAGTTCACTGAACAAAAACGCGAATGAAGCAAGCGACAATTCTGGCGCGCGACGATTCAGATTCCGATCATAGATTGTGACTTTGCGCGGCGTTGTTATGGAACCACGGATTGCGGATGGTGTGAGACTGGTCGGGATGGACTTTTCTGACGAACTGGCCTGGGATGGCGCAATTGCGCTCTGTTGCGGCGGATATGACGACCGATTTTGTAGCATAATCTATGGCCGAGACTAAATAATGTGTAAATCGAGATGGAATGGCTTTCCACAGTAGGTGAAGGTGGAGTGTAGTACTAAACCCTCAGACTGTCATGTCGCGTGTTTTGGACAACTGCGTCACGCTCGGCATTCGATGTCGTTTAACACGTCACCGCTGCAAAGCGTTTGCTAAATCTGGTGTACCAGTACATTCAATTAGCTGCGGCATATTTGCATGATCTAGCTCACATCTCTATAAACCACACGCACAATGATCAATATGGCTCCGCCGTCTTCAGCTGCGTCTGCAGAACCCCAGCCAGGCGCTTCAGCGCCGGCTACCAGTACAGATCATCGCCGCAGGGGGAGCTCATCATCGACCGCGACTTCATCTTCAACAAGGGACGCCGACACGAGTGGCGGCAACTCGCCGACGTCTTTCTTTGCGAGGTTCACCAGCACATCAAGTAAAGAGCCTGAGCGATCGTTCAAGGTCTTGCATGGCAAATCAAAGTCGCCGTCACCGACAATCCATGCCGCCAGACCTGCAGGGTTCAACGGCACTTTCACTGTCGGAATATCCGAGGATGAGAACTTGAAGTGTCGCAACGCGATGGAGGATACGCACGCTGTTATCTACGATTTTGGCGCGGCGGCAAGTGGTGGAGCATCGTCACCCCCAATAACGACATCGGGCGGTCCGTTTTTTGCATTGACAAAGTCGAAACATGGAAGCAACACCGCGACGTCACCGGCTGGATCGAATTTTAGTGTGGCGAACGCTCCAAGTACAGGACTCGGCAACAGCAGCGGGCATATTTCAAACGATGCCGGCTATTTCGCCGTATTCGATGGCCATGCTGGTAAGGCCGTTGCCGACTGGTGTGGACAGAGGCTGCATGTTTTGCTGGAGGAGCAGCTAAGGAAAGATCCATATGGATCAATACCAGAAGTGTTCGATCGGACGTTCACAGAGGCTGATATCCAGCTTAGCAAGCAGTCCCTTAAAAATGCAGGATGCACTGCTGCGGTCGCCTTGCTGCGATGGGAAGAGATGCCGGCGATGCCATACTCGCCAAAGTCAACAAATGGACATTCACCCGAGACTGACTCGCAGCGGAGTAATGATCCTCATCCAACTGATATAACTCCGCATCATTTATATCGTCATTACCATTTCCTACACCATCATCGGCGGAAGAGCAACGAGCAGGTCAGGGCGAGTCAACCGCAGCATACAGTCAAAGAGCGAATGCTATATACCGCCAATGCTGGCGACGCCCGAATAGTCTTGTGGTAAGTTGGTTTGGAATACGGATTGATTACAAAGTCTTACTGTTCGTATAGCCGGAAAGGAAAAGCATTACGACTATCGTACGATCACAAAGGGACCGATCCGATGGAAGCTCAGCGTATAAAAAACAGCGGTGGTGTTGTCCTTAACGGGCGTGTCAATGGCATCCTAGCGGTGACTCGCGCGCTTGGCGACTCTTACATCAAGAAATTAGTCACTAGCCGCCCATACACTACGGAAACTTATCTGACGCCGGACGACGAGTTTGTGATATTAGCGTGCGACGGTCTGTGGGACGTTTGCTCGGATCAGGATGCTGTTGATATCATTCGGGATGTCAAAGATCCTCAGATAGCGAGCAGGATATTAATTGATTACGCCCTGACGCATTTCAGCATGGATAATCTGACATGTATGGTTGTCCGATTCGACAATAAAATGGCCGAGCTGATCAGAAAGAACCACTCAGTGCCCGATGTAGAAACGATTGGGAGCGAAACCCCAGTTGCGTCTGACAAGATCGAGGAAGACGAGGCCGCTCGAGCGGCGAAAAGAGTCGAAAGTTTGTCTGTGAAATAGACTATGCTCCTTTGTTACAGGATATGTTTTTGGTTAATGGTTTAGTTATTGAAATTTGGTTAATTAATTGCGCAGCCATAGGATTGCAATTGGGTTTTATTGTTAAATATCTGTTTATTTGCCATTTTTTTTGATAGTGCTCTCATCTCTTGCGGATAGGCTAGGCTTGTTTGTTATTCTTCACCCGTTTTGGTCGCTTGGTTGTCATGTAATAGGCGCCATCATATACAATATTACTGCCAATCGCATGGTTGCACGGTAGCAAAGTTCTTCCATTAGCCTCTCCCGTTTCCGCGAGACCGCGGACGCCGCGTCTATTGACCTTGGCCGCCATATATTCGGTGCTATCCGTCGTGATAGATCCAATTCGCAACCGTAAATCCGATTACTTTCGGAAGGCAAATGATGACGATGAAGAGTGCAAACTATTCGATGTCGATTGTGAGCGACTGCGGCTGTGCCGAGCTATTCTGCTGTTTAGACTTCCGCAACTTATTGAGATCGCGCTGGAGCGTGTCCCGTGCTTGTATCTGCATTCCATTAGCTTCGTTTGATACCGAACGGACGTGAACCTGCGTACGAGAGATATTTCGGTCATGTCAAGTGCGGTGTGAAAAGACTTCAGTGATCTGTCGAGTGCTACACGAGATTCTCCGAGGACTGGGGGATAGACGCTGTATAACAGTTAGATCGTATAAACCGCGACCGGGAGATGCTTGTAACCGTACTTGGGGCTGGCTGATTCCTGAAGATTGCGGGCGAGCTGGGCAGTCGCGACAAGGACAGACTGATACATTAGCCAGTATTAGAATAGCCAATACATTACATACATTAAACGCTTCCTTTATTTTGTCTGCGTCGGACATGCTGTGAAGTTATCAGTCAACAGAATACGGACAATAATCTTGCTTTGACGATTACATTGCCAGCCTTTCGTGACGCAACTCAACGCGTAGACTCTTACGCATCTGCACAGCCGCGTCGCGTTTGCAGACTCAACCACACCGCAACACATGCATCTGTGCTGTTTCCTTAGTCGCGAACATTTTTTGCGTTGCTACATCCCAAACCTAAGAAAAAAATCTCCACCGCACGCACCAGTCTCCCAACTGTCATTCTTCATTCTACCTTCACGGGGCATCCTCCGCCAGAGTCGTTGTTCTTTTGTTGTCAATAGAATATATTACTGGATATATTTGGCGGTCCGGATAGCAGCGTTTGGTCTGCCTGCGGCTTTGCTCGATCTTTACGAAGTGCCACTTCTCCGATATTGGCATTACTCCCGACGTGATCCACAGATCGAAAAGGCGAGATAGACATTTCTTCTATCCTTCAAACAGTTGCATTTGTCATTCATTAGCTGGTCCGACTCGAAATTACTTCTTACGATCGATATGAGCCACATACTTCCAACGTCCTCTACGTCCCTGCCAACGAGCTCGGTGACCATCTCGGCCGCACCCAAAGTTGCTGCTCCGTCCGCAACCATATCTGCCCCGCCTACGACAAATATTGCGAGTGCAAGTGAACCAACGGCGGGTGTGGCGGGCCGTAAAGGCGAAATCAACAAGCGGGTTCTGTATGTAGGCGGGCTAGACCCTCGCGTGCTGGAAGACATGCTGCGTGACATTTTCGAGGTCGCGGGACATGTGCAGAGCGTCAAGATCATTCCGGACCGTAACCACAAGGGGTATAATTATGGATTTGTTGAGTACGACGATCCCAACGCGGCCCAGACGGCTATGCAGACGTTGAACGGCCGAACCATTCATCAGTCAGAAATAAAGATCAACTGGGCCTATCAGTCGCACAACGCCGGACAGAAGGAGGACACTTCACGTAAGTTCACTGTAGTCGTATCCTATATTTACCAGGCTAATGCAGTGCTTGATAGAACACTTTCATATATTTGTCGGAGACCTGTCGAACGAAGTTGACGACGAGCTGCTGGCAAAAGCATTCTCTGTATTCCCGACGATGTCGGAGGCGCGAGTGATGTGGGATCTCAAGACAGGACGATCACGAGGGTATGGATTTGTGTCGTTCCGCGAACGCAGCGACGCGGAAAAAGCGAAGACGACGATGGATGGCGAGTGGCTCGGGTCGCGCACGATTCGATGCAACTGGGCGAACCAGCGGGGCGCCAACGCGACCGGACTACAGCAGCAGCAACCTAACAGTCATCACATGCCGAATGTGCTGTTCAATAGCGGGTACGCGGCCGGACACGGGTCTGGATTTGGCGGTGCAAACAGTGGCATGCAGCAGAACTACGACATCGTCGTGAACCAGTCGCCATCGTGGCAGACCACAGTGTATGTCGGAAACCTCTCGCCTTACACCAACCAGAACGACCTCATCCCGATGTTTCAGAACTTTGGATTTGTAGTGGATGTGCGAATACAGTCGGACCGGGGATATGCGTTTGTGCGAATGGACTCGCACGAGGCGGCCGCGCTCGCGATCTGCCAGCTTTCGGGCGTGCAAATCAACGGCCGCCCTGTCCGATGCAGCTGGGGCAAAGACCGGTCGCCGGTTGCCGCGGCGGCGATGGGACTTGGGCCGTCACCTTCTAGTGTTGGACCAGTGGGCCCGCGCGGAGGGCAGGCCAGTAGTGGCATGAACGGATACAGCGGTAACTACAACCAGTACTACTCACAGTTTGGTCCGAGCGGCGCGGCAGGAGCTGGCGCATCGGGGTTCGGATTAGGAGGACGTAATGCGGGATTGGAGAGCCGGGGCGGGTACTCGTCGTACGCTCGTTAGGCTTTCCAGTATGGCACATTAATACAAAAAGTAATTATAATGAATTATGTTTACAGATAGTTTTTTCACCTATTTTGTGCTTACAATGTAATTTTGGGACTCGGCTCGTTCGTTGTTACACTTTAATTTCTGTTTCGTTGCGTTTGTAGTAAGGGTAAAATTATTCGCGCTTGTCTATTGTCATGGTTGTCGCTTGATTCGATTCGATTTGACCTGATTGATTTAATGATAAATATGAAGCTGGTCGTAGGGTATCGCACTTCAAAGCATGTATTGGACACTAATGCTGTATTTAAAATGGCACTTCTATATCTTGCACTTGCACTTGTGGTTGCACGGCACGGTTCCGATCTGTTGGATCCTTAGTGGTATCCCTCATTTCTTCGTCAATGCCATTTGGCTCGTCTTCCCATTCGTCGCTTTCGCTGTCGGAACCGGCAACCATATCACCAACTTTGATCTTTCGACTGAGTTTCAAAAAGTCCGCGCCTCCTATCGTCTTTCGGCCGACAATGGGACCATGTGTGCCGGCGTAGTTGTCCGTGCCAATCTCATTATCTGCCCTTCGCTGTGCTGCTCTGGATTTGTACTTTTCTGTCTTGACGGTGATTCTATGCTGCAGCGCCTCGTTCCTGCTCTCGGCCTTGAATATTCTATTTTGCTGCCTTTTTGAAATGCTGAGTGCCGACGGCAGTTTGGTCTTTTTCTTCCTATGGCCGGACGGATCTTGTTTGAATTTGTCGCGACTCTCGTCGGCTCTTGCGCCGTCATGGGTTACTGGCTCTGGTGGCGGGGACGGCATTTCGCGGCGGGCGGCGCGCTTGTTTGATCTGTTCGCTGCACCATTTATTAGTACTGACAGTGATTGTAAGCCTGTGTTTTTCGGCTCACCTTTCTTCTTAGCCATGTTGGTATATCGGTTATAGTTATTCACACAGAAACTACATTCAGCGAAAAAAATTAGATCTTATACATACATACAAGTACAAGCCGCACAGGGTTACCCTGCTGGTTAGGGTGCTGACTAAGATGATTGCGCGTCGTATGTAATCAGGCCAAGTAATACAAGTAACTAGTGTTTTCGATAATGAATCATATAATACAAAGTGCCCCGCGTAGGCGCTTGCTGTACGGCGAGCTAGCAATATTATTATTATTATTCAATAAATTTGCGTAAGTTCGCGTGTGAATCCGCGTCAGGCCGCGTCATACACGCTAATGTATCCAAAACCACGCTCGGATATCCGTCAGTGTACCTGCAGGGCACCTTACCATTTATAGCTAGCGCCGCATCAAGTTATTGTGCCAGCCATACTATATAGAGTTTACTGCAAACAACACTATGTCGCATTCAGAATAGCTCGAAATTTGTGGCGGCACGAGGATACTACGCCTGCCTTACGCAAGCCTTTTCTGCGCTCGGCTTTTATTGGGTGCCCCATATTCATATCTCCACTGCACCTCCATTTCCATTTCCATTTCCCTTCTTCCATTTCTCTGCTCTTCAGAATATATCATCAGTAGTACGGCATGGCGGCCGCAAAAATCGCGCCAGACTTCCTCAACCTGTGGACATCTAGGTCACCGCTCTTCCTGTCGGATTCTCACCGCTGGGATCGCAGCTGCGCTGACCACTTACCACCTCCGAATGTGCCATCGACAACACCAGCAATGGCCGACAGTGTCCTCGGTGGCCTCGTCAACCCTGGAAACGCCTGTTTCCTTAATTCTGTTCTTCAGGTACGCATCTATATGCACTTCTGAGTGAAGATGCCTAACAAATTCAGGCTATGGCCTCGTCAGAAAGCTTAGCAACTTTCCTCGACTCGCCGCCGTCAGCCTCGCTTCCACTCGCACACGAGCTCAGGACGCTCTTCACTCACCTCAACACGCGCGTACCCGCTCAGCATACCCACACAACTGTGCCGTTACTCAAGGCACTCAGATCCAAGCGTTGGATGGACGACTCCGAGCAGCAGGACGCCCACGAGTTTCTCCTGTCCCTTCTCGACGCTTTGCGAACCGAGCGGGCCAGTAGCGACAACACCATGCTACCTTTCGACGGCCTACTGTCCTCGCGGGTCGTGTGTCAAAAGTGCGGCGAAGAGCAAACAGTGAAACAGATCCTATTCTCGTCCCTCGAATTGTCCGTCCCCTCGTCATCGCCGCTTTTCAGCCGAGACTCGGTCACGCTCGAGTCTATGCTCGCAAACGTGGTCACACCTGAGAAGCTCGAGGTGTACTGCCAACGGTGCTCGCTCGTTGCGGCCGAAGCCCATCTGCAACGTCTCATCGCACACGCTTCGCCGCCGTCGTCCCGATCACCGTCACCAGAATCTGAGCTAGGGTCGAAACCGAGGCCAGACATTGCACCTATTCTTCGCGCTCGCCGCAGCAAGATTATTTCTGCTCTCGAGAAACCTACAATCGAAGACGCCGACTTCGAGAAACTGAAACCTCCGCGTTTGGTGTCGTCCACAAAAGTAAAGCAGGTGGCCATATCCCGCACCCCGAGCATGCTCGTCCTGCATGTCAACAGATCAGAATATGACGCTCAACTCGGTATCGCCCGCAAAAGTAATACCCGCGTGGAATTCTCAGAACGGATTCAGCTTGGCAAGTACGTCAGCGACCAGATCGAAGGCGGCGACGAAACGTGGTATCGACTGGCGAGTACTGTGGTACATTTCGGTTCTCATTCGTTTGGACACTATATCGCATATCGGCGCGTTGATGGAAACTCCTGGGTCAGAGTTTCCGACGGGGATGTCCAGCCCGTGAGTACGGACGACGTGCTTTCACACGGTAACGTCGTCTTGCTGTTTTACGAGCGAGAACCCGCTGTCGACTTTGCTAATGTCGAAAAGGACGTTATTGAGGAGGAGACCAAATGGCCCCTCTATGACGTCCATGACAGCGACGACATGAGTGACCTCTACTCGGTCTCGTCCGTCGAATCCTCTATCGTGCTCGAGTCCGCTACGAACGGCCGGATTAAGGTTCCCATCAATACCGACGAATGTGAATGTTACATGCAGGATATTAGAACGAACGTTTTGTAGAATGACGCATCTTATAGTTTGTATTTCTATGCAGCAGACTAGGTGTTTGGGTTGTACATATGTGTTTTATATTGGTCGGCGATTTTGGATATCGGTTCGCATTAGGTATTGTTTAATGTGTAAATAAATTGAACCATTAGGGTGGCTGTTAGCTAGAAGCTAACCCTAGTCCACCGAGTAACATATGCGGACAGCTTCCTTGAACCGCTGCCTACAAAAGAAAGTCAACCTCTCCCGAACCCTGGCGGTCGCGCTCCACCATGCACCCGCATCCACCAGAATATCCACGCAATATTGCAAGCCGCGTTCACATCTCTGTTCCAAACTGTATGACACTTGTGGCAGTATAATACAGAATGGAGAGATGCTCCCGCGGCTCCATTGGCGTCACGCTGTGCGTGGATATGGACCAGGTCCGGTCGTGCTCCCCCGCCTTCATCCTCCTCCTCGCCGAGGCCCATCCTCTCCCTGTTCACCCCGTTGTGCGTGGAGCAGACTCGACTCGTCCGAAACTCGTCGACCGGCACGACAGTGACGTACCGGCGAAGGTGCTTGCGCAACTTCTTAACCGGCGCAGCCCTTTTTCCGCGCATCGTCGACCCAAACTGACCATCGCCGTAGGCGACCACGACATCCTCTTTCTTGGCACGCTTCTTTCCCTTGATGCGCATACAAATGTCGTGAAGAGCCTTCTGCTCTCGGCAGTAGGTCTTCCAGCGCGTCGGCCTTTCGTCCTTGTAATGCCTGAAAAGGACGTGAAAAGCGGCAAGAGAGGCGCGTGCATGATCAACGTACAGGGCGACCTGAGCTGTTTTGGACGTTGGGAGCGCGGTGGCCATTGAGTCGACATTGACGTCACGGTCTAGAGCCTCCCGTTTTAAACGGAGACTCACCTGCCGGGCAGAATTGTGGTAGGCGGCGTCGTGCCAGGTCGCGGAGGAGATTGAAAACTCACGACCGTGATCGTCGCCGAAAGAGGGCATGGACCTAACATACGACGTAAGTAGAGAAACAGACTGATAAATGACAGAAGCTCACCCTCGGCCCTCCACATCAACTCCGCCATCCGGGAGTCGCGGCCACGTCAACTCGGCACGCACGCCTACAGCCAGATCGGTGAGTCCAGGATCGATGGACACAAATGTGCTGGATCCGACTGTAAACGGCACCGTCGTCGGGTTAACTGCTGTCG